>BPLS01000714.1:825578-845655 GCA_019656275.1 Rhododendron kiyosumense
ATTACTAAATTTGTGGTATGATATTTTTTTATTATAACTATCGTTAATTGAACATTTTGATTGAATTTTTTTATACGACACATTGTGGATATGAAAAAGTCAATTTATGGTGTTGTCATAACAAATTTGGTTATATTACTGAAATTGTGGTATGGTATTTTGCTTATTATAATTATCATTAATTGAACATTCCGATTGAATTTTTTTTAACGACACGTTGTGGGTATGAAAACGTCAATTTATAGTGTTATTATAACAAATTTAGTTATATTACTGAATTTGTGGTATTTTAGACATGTGTTATTACGAAATATTTTAATTAATTTCCTTTGGTACGACACATTGTGGTAAGAAAACGTAAATTTATGATATTATCATAACAATTGTGATTTGTTGTATAATTTGTAGTATTTAAATATGTTTTCTTTTGTTATGATACGTTGTGTTGAGAAAATGACAATTTTAGGTGTTGTCATAACAATTGTGGTTATTTTATAAAATGTGCGGCATTTTACAAATATTTTTGGCTTGAGTATAACAATTATTGATTCTGGTACGACATATTTTGATTTTGTAACGGAATATCATACGAGTCAATTTTTTTTGGTACGACTCATTGTGGTCAGATAATGCCCATTTATAGTGTTATTATAACATTTGTGGGTAGCATTATTTAATTTTTGATATTGTATGCATATATTTGGTTAGAGTACAAGTATTATGGATTCCGGTACGAATAATTATGGTTACATAACAACAATATTTTTTAATTATGAGTAACCTGCTAATGACTTGTTTAACAGGTAAATTTTAAAGTACAAGTCATAATTAGAATCATAAATATGCATTAGAAAACCAAAATCGGCATAATGTAAATCACAAATTGTCATAATTTAGGCATACGGTATACCCCGTGTACCATAGCTTCCTCCTGTTATTAATTCTTGTATAATTGCATATTTAAGTGGGAAGATGTGTTCTACTGGCACCACCCTTTGAAAATTCTCTCTATATTCCGTCAAATGTTAATTAATCATAGGTCACTTAATAATGCACAAGAAGGAACAGTGTTACATTAAAGAGAAATAATTAAATACTACATAATCTTGAACAACAGAAGCTCACTATGTTTTCATGTGAAATTTAATTGTTAGGATCGTAACACACACGCACATGATTCACGAGTATAAAATAGAAAAGTAATCGACACAGCAATATACGCGGTCCCCAAAGCCGGGTACGTCTACGGGAGCGAGAGAGCAGAATTTTTATAGATGATCGCTCCACTCTACTACGCTAGCAACTGACCCTCATTGTAGAACTTTTCGGTACCTCTCATGTATGAGCCACAAGTCCTAACAAAAAAATTTAAAACCTTATCACGATCTCAATTGTAAAATTTCAAGTTTTGGCACCGCCTAAACTAGAATTCTGATTCCGCCACTATTTGACAGGGCTTTCTATATTAAGGATAAGGAGACTCCAACGTGAAATTGGATGGGGGAACATAAAAATGGAATTCTCACTCGTGTTTCTGTCTGATTTTTTGTTTTTTGTGTTTTGTTTTCCTCATTTTTTCTTTGTTTTTTAGGGAGTACTTCTTCCTTGCAGGTTGGTAAACAAGGGCGGATCCATTATTGGACTGCCCGTGTGGGCTGGTTATTTAAGAGGTGCTAGGGGCACATTAGTTGTGCCACACCTCAACCACACCCCTCTCGCATAAAGGTGGTGAGAGGGGTGTGGTTGAGAGGTGTGGCACAACTGATGTGCCTCTAGCATTTTTGTTATTTGAATGTACTTTGCTATTTTCTCACTTTTTTTTTTTTTTTGGGTTGACAAAAGTAAGAGGTACTGCATTGATAAAGCCCAACGGCGCTTACATAACAAAATTCATTACAGATAACTTGGACAAAACCAAACTATCATCTAACTGATACATAACGAGAAAGGACGAGGCGATTGATATCTTTCATCCCTAGCACAGGCATCGCCTGACGCACCTTCTTATAGCAATATCAAAAAGAGATACATTGCTAGCCAAGAAAAAAAGAACAAAAGCACCCAAACGATTAGATGAACTTTGACAAAAAATGAACACACTAATTAATGAATTTATAGTAAACCACCAATAGATGCATACTGATTTTCTGTAGCCCAAACAGTAAACAAATCACCCAAAGACAAACTTTATTACTCTCACAAGAGGAGACAAAACTCCCCCAGATCTTCCTCTAAATTTAGCTACCCAAAAAACTCCGAACGGATCGCAACCCTCATTGCCTCCACCATTGTTGCCACAAGGGCTCCGGCTACGGATTACACGCGGACAAACGACTCCGGTGACGACAGAGCCCACCGAATAGAGAGGGTCAAATCTGAAGGAGGAAAAAATGAAAAGAAAAAAACCATAGGGAAGAGGGGGAAGAAAGAGGAGAGCGGAGAAGGGAGAGCAGACGGAGGAGGAGGAGCCTGGGAGGCGTTGCCCCCCACGACAGAAAAGCTAAGCGACTGTGGCTTCTCCAAAT
Organism: Rhododendron kiyosumense; assembly: GCA_019656275.1. Classification (NCBI taxonomy): domain Eukaryota; kingdom Viridiplantae; phylum Streptophyta; class Magnoliopsida; order Ericales; family Ericaceae; genus Rhododendron; species Rhododendron kiyosumense. The sequence goes on from BPLS01000714.1 coordinate 828,104, forward strand.
TGTCTAAGAGCTCTCAAAACCCTAGATGATTTTTTCTCACTTCAAAGAGCATCTAATGTGGTGATTGTGTGTCAAAGCTAGGTTTTTTTTTTAAAAAAACAAACAAACCCGTATATGAAAGCTATTAGACTATTCTAAATCGACTTAAAATAATATTGTGCTTGATTATGAAACAAACAAGGTTTCCAAGGTTATAACAAAGAGTTGCTTACTGAAGGTTGAATTTGTGGATGTAAATGCACTTTTGCTTTCTTTTTCTCGTTGAAGCCTATACGACGAAGTTTTCTAATTAAATTTTTTTTTTATTGTGGAGGATTTAGCCCCAAGGTTTTACCCATCAATTTTGATCTTGGATGGTCTAACTAGCCAATCACGATTTTTATTTAGCATAATAAAATTTGATTGATAATTCAATGCATAAGTGAAATCATGAAATGTAGGTCACGAGAGACAGAGAGATCGATGAGAAAATTGTCAAGAGAAGAGAGAGAGGGGGAGAGAAAAATGAAGGTAAAAGAGAAAGATCTTGAGACATGGGGGTGAGACAGAATGGGAGATGCTACTAAGTGGTCCATCCGGCTGTTTATCTCGGCACCGACAACTTGGATATAATCCATGTGCATTAAATGGGAGGAAAAGTTATTGGGCACTAGACACCAAATATCAATTTTTTTTATTTGGTTCGACAGCCGGAATTAGAAAATTTACAAAAAATCACTTTCTTGCAGTTTGACCAAAAAAATCGAACACTGATCAATTGTGCAAGAAACAAATCCATCAACCAACCGAACTAGCTCTTGGGGCTCGGGCTAGCATGTTGCAGCCTTTGTACGGATATCCATTGTATCAATATGTGGGACTAAGATTTGGAGGAGATTGGAGAAAGCAGAAAATGTGAAAACCTTTGATAGGAGTACTAGAAATGATTCGTTTGACCCGTTGCCACACGACCATCTCAGGAGTTTTTTTTGAACTTTGAGGGCATCTCAGGTGGTTATGCGGCGGGGGCTAGTGGTCGACTGGGTGGGGCTTGGCATGACCCGTGCAAGAAAATTATGCTATTTTTTTAAATCATCACTATTTACTAACTACTAGCAGATTTCTCCAATAATTTGGCCCATTTTGTGTTATATGGTATCCATTTCATTGGTTGTTTGGTTGAGTATGTCTTTATGAGTGTGGGTGATGAGGGTCGCGTAGGTTGCTTACGTGTGATTGTCCGTGAGCTGGAGAGGCGCGATTGGTCGATGATTAGTCAAAACGGGAGAGAGAAAGTGAGAACGTCTCGCGGGGTGAAAGGGTAAGAGCAAGAGGTGTGAGAGAGACCAAGGCAACGTGAATTTCAAGATTTTCCCGCGGAATGTCCGAGCTTTTTTGGGTCCAAGCGAGTGAGGTCACCACCTTTTGAGGAAGAATGTTCTCCTGCCTCAAATTGAGCGCTCACCCACTTTTTCTAGCCAAAAGTCCTCTAATCATTGGGAATGTCAGGGGTATTTATAGAGCATCTGGACATGGGACAGGCCCAGGACGGTGCTCCTGTCAATATCCGACACGTGTCCCTCCTGTACCTCCTGGCCGCGGGGAGACCTGCCTTTCCGCGGACGATCATCCGCGGGAAGGCGCGATTTTCCGCGGCGAAGCCTCCAACCCCCAAGCCACCAAGCCACAAGAGATTTCCCGATTCCCACTGGAGCGAGGTCGCGACCCGCGGCGATCGTTGTTTTCCCGCGGAGTCCCGCCCGGACCTTGCCTCTGGGCCTCGAGTAGGGGTCCGCAGAGTCTTCGTGATAGGAACTTGACGCTAATTACGACACTTGGGGGGCGCACTGGGTTCTGATTCGAACCAGCTTGTGGGGCCCGCGGAGGTGAATTCCGCGATGGATTCCCCGCTTCCGCGGGTGACTTCCGCGAACATAATTCTTCGATCCGCCGCACCAGGCGTCACTATCCCATTAGTTGGTCAGCGGTTTCACCAATTGCCACGTGTCCGCCCGCGGTTGGAGGGTCAAATAGTCGTCCCCAAATTTCAACCTGTTAACTTTGACCGCGCCTACAATGAGAAATAGCCAACAGTAAAAGTAACTAAACACAAGTTGCAATTAGGAACAAATAATTGGTTTTCTACCATTCCCAAATAGTCATTACCGCCAACTTTTGCAAATAAAGGTTAAACAATGCAAGTCTTCTTATGGAATAAATGGGCTCAACATTGCTGAAGGCTTACCCCTAAGAAGTCGCAAAGTTGAATCTCACAAAGGCCATTTCAAACCTCGGGGCCACGGGAGGTTTGGCTAGTTGTTGACTTCAGAGCCCCGGAATTACTCTAGGTGAATGCAAGCTGGTTGGGACACCCTGTTATTTCAAAACAAAATTACATTGATGGGGTTGCTTGCAGAAGAGAAAATGGTGCTCACAAAAACCCCTTGTCCTGAAAACTTTTGATGCAGTCATCAAACATTTGATCAAGTGGCTTTAAAGGAGGAAGTCCCAATTCAATAATCTTGCTACTGTCCATGTTGTGTGGGTTGTTATCTCCTTTAAGGGTGCCACACCTACATAGATGCCACCCAAAAAATAAAAACATCGGTTATTGCACTGCTTACGTTCTCAACTTGTAGCAAATGAGACAAAAAATATAAACCAATATGGGAACAAATAACCTCATTGAACACTGAAGCGAGTTTAATGTAAGAAAATGCATGCCAATGTTTTAGCCAATCACAAGTCAGGATACCATTCACCACAACCCACATGTCAAGATGGTGACAAAAGCAGTCTTGATCACGCTTGCAAAAAAGACACCAAGGAGGTGAAGATACGGGCGTTTATTGGTCGAACTATCAATTATCATTGCTAATGTTCCATGACATAACTTAAGCATGAAATTTCTATAGAGCAAGGTGTGGCTTATTATGATCCTATCATTATCAGTTGGTTGTGTCATTTTACGAATGACACTATCAGAATTCTGAATCGTCGTCTATCGTGCTTTAGGGAAGGAATAAAGTGTAGGTTTGATTAACATATCAATTCAGATGGAATACCCCCAAACATCCTGATGCCAATTCAGATACCGATCATGTGAATTTTTACTTGCTAATGAGGTCAAAACTGAAGGCGACACTTCAGAACCACAACCATCCAAAAGAGATGATTTAAATAAATATTGTATTACTAGAACGAAATATATGTAAGTAATAGAACACAACGCCTAACCTTTCTTCAAATTGATAGGGTGGATATTTGTCCCTAAGCATGTCAATGATCTCAGACCAATGAGCCACTGAGCTAGAACATACGAGCCTTCCCGATGCTTTGCTTTCCTCCATTGCTAGAATATGTGCAGCAACAACATCATGTTCGTGCACAAACCCTATGGTCGTATTCGGGTATTCTCCTCTCAAACCTGATGACAAATTAAGAAAACCGCCAAACTAACAAGAGCTCTGCAGCTGGTCTAGATAAGTGATTTTCACAACTGAATTAACTCTTTGCATTCAACAAACGAAATTGATGCATTAAGGTCGAAGGAAATTCACTCGTCTTACCCTTTACAATGGTCAATATCAGTTGGAGTGTACTGGTTGGTTGGGGAGCAAGCAAGGGACCGACTACAAAAGAGGGGTTCACCACCACTAGATCAATCCCGCTTTCCTCTGCTATTTTCCATGCCTCTTTCTCAGCTGTAGTTTTCGCGAATGCATACCACAGCTACATATACAAGTAAGAATTTGACTCACTAATGTCAGTAATGAAAAATTGATGATGCTATAGAAACCTAACTTTTGCAAGAATGGATTTGAAAAGTACCACTGCAATATCATCCTCGACGAATCTGAAGCGTAACACTTTTTATTTTCTAAAATAAAAAAACAATCGAAAGTATGACTGTACCACACATATATCTGGCATATGTTTTTGCTTGGCTGTATTTCAATTTTCCCCCCATCTTATGTGTGTTAGTGTGTGAACATGCCCATTGATGAATGATGTTTTTGGAAATATAGACATCTACGATCCAGTGATCTTACATTGTAGCATTTGCAATATTCCAGATCGCTCCAGTGAGATTCGTTAAGAGGAGAAACTTGTTGGACATCATCCCCGTATCTTATACAAGGGCAGGAAGAGGTGAGCACAACCCTTCTTACACTGGTTGGTTTCGTGCAGGAGCTCAGGACATTCAGGGTGCCCTTTATGCACGGATCAATAAAAGAGTTGTCTGCATTATTTGCAAACACATAAATCCAAGTTTCCATGTCATGGGCAAGTGAGAATTTGGTCTAAATAAGAGAAATAAATATATGATTTGGTCCATTAGCCGTATTTCCATTTGAAAAGAAGTTCCACTCTAGTACAGTTGCTCCACTAAGCTAAGCATTTTTCATTAAGAATCTTTTGACACCATGCTTTAAACAGGATTACCACATTTTCACAGGTTAGTCTGCCTTGGATCCTTTCGACTTGGTAATACGGCTGTCTTTAGATCATGGCTTGTCAGCCATTAGATCCTTTAACTTCTCTATTTTGGCTTCCTTTTCTTTACCAAATCCTTTATCCAAATACAGCTTATGGGAGTTTCGGAGAAAAAGAAAAGGAGCAGGAAAACATTCCGTGTTAGATAGACTTGAGTGTGGGTGTCGGATGCTAGTGTCTACCAAGGAGTTGATTCCGTGTTAGATAGACTCGAGTGTGGGTGTCGGATGCTAGTGTCTACCAAGGAGTTGGACTGATCAAACCTCTAATTGAATTATACTCGGACTAGGCAGAAAAGGATCCCAGCATTTGTATTTTCTCTATGCATTAACTCAGGATGCCATATGGCAAGTAGCAACAAGTTTCCAGTGGGAAATATTGACAAGGCTAAATGATACATCTTGGAGAGTCCATGTAGCAAGGGAAAGAAATAAAAAACAGAAACGAAAATTGTTGAATAGCATTTCCGTTTCTTTCGCTGCTCCACAAACCAAGATCTAAACAAAGCCAGAGGGTGTTGAGATTTTGCTTTCACAAAACAAAAACCAGAAAAAATACGACAACTTAGAAACATGTCGAAAGTGATGGATGCAAACTGATAGTGCTATTCTTCTTTTGTGCAATACGAATACTCAACTGAACTCAACCTTCGTTTCACTAATGGTATAGCATCGGATCTGTATACCCATTGGCTGCAATTGGTTGTACATGCAACTTGTATCATTCATAATCAACCTAATTAAGCCTCATTTTACTTGACGTTCTGGAAATAATCATCAGAATAAGAAAGTGATTCAGGTAAGTTTTGAACATAGGTCCTAGCTCGGTCCATAAATATTGACAACCTTTGGTTAATTGCAACTAAGCGGGAATGGAATGGTCATTCTCCTGGAATGCTCATTAAGACATTGGGGGTTTGCTAAAAGAACGACATAACATGGATATCCCATCTAGAATCATCATTAACCAATGAGGTTAATGGCCATTCCACCGTAAGGCTAGGGAATGGCCATTCCATTCATTTCCAAGATCATTTAGGCCAAACAAACAGTGTCTAAATTTCAATCCTTAATCATTGAATGAGGGTTCTAAGATAACTTTGCCTGGACATTCTCATCACATGGAACGAGTACAGGAGATGCAGTATGGAAGACCCCATCAGCTCCCTGTATGGCCTGATCGAAGCTTCCTTCCACCATTAAATCAGCTTTGAAAATCTTTAGTGGCCTCTTCGATCGAAGAATTTTTTTTGTCTTGGTCCCAATTCAAGACTAAACAAGTCCAACTAATTGAATACTTGTGTCAGAAATTACCCGAATTGGTTTGACATTTCCACAACGGATATAATTAACAACCTGAAGTTGCACATTACCCCTTTCTTGCAGCATATCCGGGGGGAAAGATATTGTAAAATTTATACAGTCCATTATTTCATATGTGATTACAGGTCGAACCAAAATAAAATACTTTTTATTGGTGGGTATGATCTGTTGGATCCTTGGCTCCATTCAGTTCCCAAAGGAACCCTACCTTTTCCACATTTTCTGCAAACAAAGGAAACAGAAAGTTGAGTTGCAGTCATAGAGCTAGGAACAATATAAAGTTTCCACTTTCCACTATTGAGGAAATGAGGGAAAGGTGAACCTTTCAAAAACTTGAAGGGTATGCAGAACTTAAAAAATGAATACCATTATTTCCTGAACAGGAATTGTGTGGGTCGTCATGGCAATGAGGTTTCCACGAAATGGCAAAACTTGAAGGTTTTTTTTGCACCATATTTAAGCTTGCAGATTATGGCTTAAGGAGTAGACATCCTTTAGACCACAACAGTCCAAAGAACTGAAGCTCGATTTGAATGTCTAAAAAGTTTTTTGGGGGTTCATTTTTTATTTAAAAGTCGTTGTTGAGTATGCTGTCCTATTTGGAATACCGCCCCAAAAAATGCTAAAGTATGTTTGGGATATTTCATTTTTGCCCATGCCATGTCACACATGGCTTAATCATAAAGGAGATACAACCAACAAACTACTGTACTTTATCCATATTACATGTCGATGAACATACAATTTCACCAACACTACTTCACATACCCTATTCAACCAAACCTATATACTATTCCACCTATACATATTTGCTACGTTCTCTACACCTTCTCTGCTCCTTTATGTATATGTGTAGTCCACTTTGCATTTTATCATACAATTGCACGATTTGAATCCAACATCACTACAATCTCTTGTTTAGCTTGTATAACAAAGACACAAATATTGCATTGTCAACATCCCCTTTCAAGGAGAGAAAAAACTTGGCTTTAAAGCTGTTTGGGCTGAACACATAGATAGACCAAACAAACCTGTTTTCTTATTCTTAAAGTAAAAACATGACGTTACACGAACTATTACAGTGGACTCTTCCAATCTTGCTTCCCACTCTCCAATTCACCTAAACTATAGTATCATTCAAGCAACTAAAGGAGTTAGCCTGTTGCACCTGGCCTCGTGTTTGGGATTTTCATGGCCTGAGAGATATTGAAACCGTTGAAATTTTAGATCATGTTGAGACCGTCGGTCATGCCAAAAACCATGTTCATAAGGTATCAATAGATAAGGTTTCAGAATTCATTCACTTATAGATAAATGAGTTCCAATCTAGTATATCAGTGTGTTTCCGATAATATGTTTCCAATCCAGTGGATCAATGTTTTATCTCAAGATAAATGAATTCCCAAATCATATAGATCGGGAATCAATAAAAAAAAATTATGTTCTCGACAAGATCTAAAAAGTAAACGCTCCAAATATCATCTCTGTGGCAAGGGATGGGCCCACAAAATGTCCCCAACCTCTTTGGATGGTGGAAAATGGTGAGTTAAGAAAAGAGAGCCCTTTCTGGTGAGATTTGATGAGAAAGAGGAAGAGCCAGTCAAGAACTTTCATTTTTTGTACTCTCTATTTCTAACCAAAATAGTCAAACCAAATGAGTGATTTTGCTAGAAACCAAAACCCTTTCTTTTCTTTCTCATGAACTTCCTCAATCCAAAGGCGGCCATGAGGGTGAGGGAGTAGTCCAAAGACAAGCCCACTCCATAATACTTCGATTCAAATCCAATTGCTCTCAAATCACCCAATAAATACAAAAAGGTCAAATTTCACAAGAGACCGGAAGAAGATTTACAAAGAAGAAATAATGTAATGCAAATAACATTCCTTTGGAGACATCCGGCAGAATTGGAACAATACAGAGAAGAGAAGATTAGCATGGTCCCTACGCAAGAATGACATACAAATCGAGAAATGACACAAATTTTTACTTACAAAAAAAAAAAAAATGTAATGCAAATAACGAAACAGATAAAGAGCCACATCCACTCTACAGTGGGTTCAATCTGAATCTTGGGTAGGATAAATGAAGTGAGAACCTTTGTATGTCAGTACCTGGATCTCTGATCGTTGTTCGGACGGTGTGACCCTTTTCCAGCAGTGACTTCACGATGTATGCCGCTATGAACCTTATTCCCCCTGTTACGCAGCACACTGCCATCTCTCTCTCTCTCTCGGCACATTTTCAAATGTTTGCTTCTTTCATAGCTACTTTTTAGTGTGTTTATATATATATAATTACATATGAACAGCATAGCTGCTGCAGTGGCATCCATTGTTTTAGGGGTTTAGGAAAACACTTGCTTTTCACCATCTGTCCCAAAAAAAAAACCACCGATGTAGTTTGATAAAATTGAAAATTGTATCTTAGAAAACTAAAAATATTAATTTGTTTGGTTTCTATCTTCGGATATTTTAGTTTTGGCAATAGATGAAGAGAGAAATATGATAATGATTGAAGAGAGGAGTAATGAATAGAGAAAGATAAAATGAGAAATGAAAGTAATAATTGGATAAATAAGATAATAATTGAAAAGAGAAATAGGGTAATGATAAATATAAAATGAACAAATAAGTTATTTGGCCTAATAAGCCAAATGGCTTTTTTTTGGTTCTTATTTAAATTTTTTCTACATTTGTTAGTTTTTTGTCAATTTTTTAAAGATTATTGTTTTGTTATAACGGAAGTAATCTACAAAACTAAAAAATTACGATTGAAACCCTTTTTTTTTAATAAAGACTAAAAAATTGATTTATTACCCATTTTTTTTATTAAAAAATTTAGCAGTCCCTGGCTACTTTGCCTAGGAAAAATGCTAATTTTCTATATTAGCTAGCCACAAAAATTATTTAGGAAAGCCTAAATAGGCTAGGCATTTAGAAAAATAAAGGTTTACAATCCCCAATGTGCTACGAAATCCAAATCAAAATTAGGGTTATATGAAACCAAAATTCCCAGTTCTCTCCTACGAAACCCAAACCCAAATCTAGTAAGATGGAAAAATCATCGTATGAAGATGAATATTATGTTACAGACAGTGAAGAGGTAGAGTTGTGTACTAACAGAGTGAGTTGACGACAACTACGATGTTGATGACGACCATGATGTAAATGCCGATGATGACGCCGATGAGGTGGAATCGCAGAACACGTCAGAGAGAGAGAGAGAGAGAGAGAGAGTAACCTGTCTGTTGCGGCAAGTTATTGTAGCAAATGAGGTTTTGCCGAGGTGGGAGATGAGTCTATTAAAAAAACAATTGCGTGTATAGCGGTTTGGTGTATGTGGCGTTATGTTCATGGCTTTGGATAAAGTTATTTATTACCTTGTGTTTGTTTGTTCATTATTCCTTTTGTCTCTTTTTGTGTCTATTATGTATATCTTTCAATCTATAGACTTTGTATTATAAAACAAATTGAAATATACTCTATTCGTTTGTAAATGAAAGTCTACTTTCACTTTTTCTGTTACTTTTATCTTATTCATATCTTTCAATTGATAATTTTTTTTATACTTTTGGTAGAAACTTTATATTTATCTTAAAACTAATTGACAATGAGCAGAGAAGTCTTAAATCTTATTAAGTGGTCACTCATTTCACCCCCAGGCAAGGTGGGACTCTATTTGTAAAATTTTTGTCTAATAAAATTAAGTGAGATTTATCAAACGAGATCTATATTAGATATTTTTAGCATTATAGACCACAATGGCGGCTCTAGGATTTCTCGAAAGGGTGTTTAAAATATTCTACTAACTCTAGAAATTATACAAGTATTAGTACTTACCCGTACCTACAGCACTACCCATCCCGGCCCGTGCTCATGGCACTACGCACTCCGATTGGAATTGAAATACCCTTTGAATCTTGATAGTGGCTCAAAACATTATTTCAATTTTGGAATTGAAATACCTTTTGAATCTTGACAGTGGCTCAAAAAATTATTTCAATTTTTAGGTAGTTACAAATTGCTAGAAATTAACCCTTTGTTTTTTTGAACGGCAAAAAATGTAGTGGAGAAATTAGCAACTCATGAAATTATGCAGGACACCGTTCAAAAAGGGGAAAAAAAACCCCACAAAGTCTTTACAGCTTTACAAAACAAAAGAGAGCATTTAACAAACACATGGTGGGCAACAGAAAATATATCTCTAGATTATGAAGGAAGTGTATATGAAATAGAAGAGAGCATTTTAACAAACACATGGTGGCCAACAGAAAATACCCCTCTCGATTTGATTTCTCCCGAGGGGTTTGACTGTCAAGGAGGAGTGGACGGTCCCGGTGCATGGCAATCCATTGGGGGGAACGCCTTCCTTAAAGACAGCCAACGCGTGGGGGAGGAAATGTCTCGTAGAAAGGAAGGAAGCAAGGAGAATTGTTTTTTTCCTCTTAGACAACAGATGGCATTTATGTTAAATGATGGGCAAATATGGATACTTTCATAAATTTTGAAAAAATGCATCTCAACTCTTGGATCAAACAAATCTGAGCCGTTGTAACAATTTGTCCTCACACCCTTCTGTTTTATAATAGAGATAGGGAGTTCAAGAAGGCTAAAACTACAAAAAAAAACTAAAATAAACTATATGTATCCTAAATAAATTTTTTTTGGGGTGTTCAAGTGACCTCCCTTGCCATAAGGTGGAGCTGCCATTGATAGATCGGAAGATATAAACAAATTTTTGAAGTGTTGAAATAGTAACATGAAATCTCATTTAGGAATGGAAGGAATATCAAATCTATATAATATGACAAGGAAGTTTTCAATTTCTCTAAATTTTCTCTTATATTTTAGACCCCATGATCGGTACACATTTTTCCTACAGTTAAGATTACAATGTAAGAAACCTAGCGATAAATTGAGAAATAATGCTTACTACTATAATGCCACTTTTTCGGCATTGGTTCCCTATGATTCCGAGAAAGATTGTTACCACAATTACCATTTTGATTATCACGTTGTAGATTTTGGAACTAAAGGAAACCTAATATTAAAAATTTGATTTAAACTACTATTGACATTTATAGGAGGATTAAAATGGTATGTTTGGTACCCGAAATCACAGGAGGATTAAAATGGTATGTTTGGAGCTAGCAGAAAATTTGGAAATAAGATCAATCTCTGCTACTTCACCGAAGGGATTCAAACATCGAAGGTGTAACGACCCTGATTTTTGGTCGTTAAAAATTTTGTTAAATATTTGAATTTTATTTTTATTACTTGGATTTGCTTTTAATTTCCTTGTGGTTTGTCAAAATTACATTTTTGCCCCTTGAAAAATTAATTCTTGACGCTTTAGTCCGCTTAGCATGCCTAACTAGTTTTTAACCATCCGGTTGGAGAAACTAAGCTAGGAAGTTACCTAGTTACTTTTATCTAACCGCAAATTGACCGTTTTGCCCCTCATGGACCCTTTGAACCTTTTGAACCCTAGACTAAGAATTTGGATATTCTTTTTCTTTTAATTATTTTGGATATATTCTTTGTCCATTGGACAATAAATGTTAGGGAACTATTATCCATTGGATAATAGAAACCCCATTTGTTTATATTAAATGTGTAACGCCCCCAAAATCAGGGTACGTTAAGAAGCATTTATTACATAATAAAAAGAGTTTATTACATTATAAATACTTCAAAGGGGTACAATTATTCAACAAAGAAAGGAAACTAAGATTTCCTAACTACATATCCACTTGCTTCTTTATCTTAGCCAGCTCCTCAGCTCCGGACGCCTCCAAGTGAACGGTCCATCTTGATCATCTACAAGATCTGACACATTATACCGGCGTCGCCACCAATATAATATGCCAGGGTCACCACAAGGCAACACCGTGAGCTACGAAAGCTCAATAGAGTAACCCTACCCACTAACCCTTAACTTATAACAATACAACAGACAGTAGCAATGATACATCCACAATCTAACTACCGTTGGTGTCCAAGATTCTCCGAGTTTCTCCTACGCGACTCATCGTAGACCGTGTCAATCATTTTCCATTTACAAAACCATGTTTTTCAAAATCATTTGCATTGGCTCCGTACCGCGGATAACCAAGCCTTTCAAAAATCTTTAGCATTGGCTCCGAACCGCGGATAACCAAGCTATACTCACCCAACCTCGGTTCCGCCGTTCCGGGTTCCCGAGTATCCTCACAATGGTTCCGCCGCACCGGGTTCCCATTGGCACACAATTGCATTGGCTCCTCTCCGCGGATAACCAAGCTATACCTCACCATGGTTCCGCCGGTCCGGGATCCCATGGGAACACACACACCCTCACAATGGTTCCGCTGCTCCGGTTTCCCATTGGAACACACACACACCTCACACAATGGGCAAGTCCGGCCACATTGCGGATTTCAAAACATTTCAACATTTACAAACACACCCTAGGTGTCATGTCACTAACTTTCTCGATAGAGGTGTCTCGTTACATGCAAAGACTCCGTGGTAAGACATATCACATACGTAAACAACAAATCATTCATCGTAATCCGACAAGATCATCCAACTCTATAATATATCACAAGTAACTCAAACAACTCACATAAGCATGCTCATAATCATTTTCAAGATCAAAATACAAATACTTACATTCAAATGCGAATTTAATCTTTCTTGAAATTCAAACTTCTTTCTTTTTGGAAAGTTTAAAAGAACATTTGTTTTTGAAACGATACTAGAGTTAAAAGAGTAAGATTAAACTACTTTATACTTGGAAAAGTAGGTAAGGATCACTACCTTGATCCGAAACTAGTCGGGGCCGAGTAAGCTAGGTGGAAAATTCCCTCGAATCTGGACCGAACTTCGAACGGCAATAACTCGGTCAATCTTTGGCCGAATAGAGTCGTTCTTGGGTCGAGAACGAAGATCTCTAAACCCTCTACAACTCTCGAGAAGAAAGTTAATCCTAGAAACGAACCTAGGTTGGAGAAAAATGGGGAAAAAGCAATGGACAGTAAGCTGTCCAGAAAAGAAATTTCCAGAAATTTCACTGAACTTCAGATGACGATATCTGGGTCATATCTTAACCGATTGGGGTGATTCTTGAGCCTAACTTCAAGGTTTCGAAGTGCTCTACAACTTTCCAGAAGGAAGTTGATCCTAAAAACTACTCTAGACAGGAGAAAACTGGGGATTTTCGGACGGGCAGTAGGCTGCCCAGAAACTGGAAATGGCTTTCTAGAGAGAAGGAAGAGCAAATGCTTGAGGTGTGAGTTCAAAGGCTTGGAATGGCCTTCTATTTATAGGCAAAGGGCTTGGCCTTCTCCTCTCTCTCACTCTAAGCCTCACCTTGACACTTGGCAAGAGATCATGGAAGATCAAAGGCAAGAATCCTAGACTTGTAAGGCTATGGTGTACCTTGGTGATATTCTTGGATCCAAGGGATGGTTGAGATGGAAATGGTACATGATCAAAGGGTCAAGAAGCTTGCTAGGTGTCCAAGAAGTATATCTAATCAAATCCCACTTTTAAGCACAAATCAAGGAAAAATCCTAGGCTTGCATGGCTACTTTGTACCAAGATTGATCTTGGATCAATTGGATGGCTAGGATTGATCCTTGGTGGGCAAGAATATATTGGTACAAGATCTAAGGGTTCTAACAAGTGCAAGGTGTACCAAGGAGTACAATGGAGTTTAATTCTTTGCTTGGAAAAGAAAAATCTCCAAGATTGGATGTACAATGGAAGATCAAGGGTGAGTACCAATCAAATCTCTCTCCCTCTCTCCTCTCCCAACCGGCCCTCTCTCTCCCTCTCTCTCTCTCACGGTTCTCTCTCCTCTCTCTCTCTCTCTCTCTCTCTCTCTCTCTCTCTCTCTCCCAAGTACATATATATATATACAACCATGCATACAAGGTTCAAGAAAAACAATAAACAAAAGGAAATTGTACTTTGAGATCAAGGGAGATTTTTAAAGGCAAGATTTCCTATTAAAACAATTCAATAGGCACATGTGTACAAAGCTAGTATTTAAGTCTCCCATGTGCTAGGATGGAAGAACAACCTATTACCCATTGGGTAATAAATCCCCTAACTTCTATTGTCCAATGGACAATAGTGACTTGGCAACTTTTATTTTAAAATAATTGGTACTTTGGCACATGGGGTTTAAAAGAAATATTAAATTAATCAACCCATGTACTAAGTTGAAAGATGAACCTTTTACCCAATGGATAATAACCACCCTAACTTTTATTATCCAATGGATAATAGTTGCTAGGGAGATTAAACATTAAAGTAATCCAAAAAGTACTTTAAAATAATCAAAAAGTAATCAAAAAGTTACTTTTTACTATTCATAGCACTTTAATAAAGTAGACATTTAATATAAACTAATGGGGTTTCTATTATCCAATGGATAATAGTTTCCCTAACATTTATTGTCCAATGGACAAAGAATATATCCAAAATAATTAAAAGAAAAAGAATATCCAAATTCTTAGTCTAGGTTCAAAAGGTTCAAAATGTTCAAAAGGTTCAAGGGGGGCAAAATGGTCATTTTGCGGTTAGGGAAAAGTAACTAAATAACTTGCTAGCTCGGTTACTCCAATCGGATGGTTGAAAGCTACAAGGTTTGCTAAATCGGACTAAAGCGCAAAGAATTCAAATTTCAAGGGGCAAAAACGTAATTTTGACAAATCTCAAGGAAATTAAAAGCAATTGCAATAAAATTCAAATACTTAACGAAATTTTTAACGACCGAAAATCAGGGTCGTTACAAAATGTCTACTTGATTAAAGTATTATGAATAGTAAAAAGTAACTTTTTGATTACTTTAAAGTACCTTTTTGGATTATTTTATTATATAATCTCCCTAGCAACTATTATCCATTGGATAATAAAGGTTAGGGTGGTTATTATCCATTGGGTAAAAGGTTCATCTTTCAACTTAGTACATGGGTTGATTACTTTAATATTTTCTTTTTAACCCCATGTGCCAAAGTACCCTTTATTTTAATATAAAGGTTACCTAATTACTATTGTCCATTGGACAATAGAAGTTAGGGGATTTATTACCCAATGGATAAAAGGGTTAGTCTTTCACCAAGTACAAGGATTTCAATAAACTAATCTTTTTCAAAAATCCCATGGGATGATATACAATATTTTATTGGAGGATTTTAATACCTAAGATTTCTTAAGTACTCTTTTATTATTCTTTATTGGGGTTTTTGATCTTCTTAGATACATAAGTACATGTGTATATATTATACTAGCTCATGGGAGACTTAAATAGTAGCATAGTACCCATGTGCCCATTGATTAGTTTAATGGAGAATCCTAGCCCTTTAAGTCTATGTTGATCTTTAGTACAAAAATACCATTTGTTTAAATTGTTCTTGCACATGCATATATATATATATGTGTGTGTGTTTGTACCTTGAGAGTGAGAGAGAGAGAGAGAGGGAGAGGAGAGAGAGGCCGGAGAGAGAGAGAGAGAGGAGAGAGAGGGCCGAGAGAGAGAGAGGGAGAGAGGGAGAAAGAGAGAGGAAAGAGGAAAGAAGGGATTTGATTATACCTTGGTTGATCTCCCATTAATCTTCCAAATCCTTGGTGTATCTATTCTTCATTGCTAGGAAAACACCTCCATTGTACTCTTGTATACACCTTGCACTTGTTTAAACCATTAGATCTTGTACCAATATCTTTCTTGCCCACCAAGGATCCATCCTAGCCATCCAATTGATCCAAGATCAAATCTTGGTACAAAGTAGCCATGCAAACCTAGGATTTTCCCTTGATTTGTGCTTAAAAGTGGGATTTGATTAGATGTACTTCTTGGACACCTAGCAAGCTTCTTGACCCTTTGATCATGTACCATTTCCATCTCAACCATCCATTGGATTCAAGAATCTCACCATGGTACACAATAGCCATGCAACCCTAGGATTTTTGTATTGATCTTCCTTGATCTCTTGCCAAGTGTCAAGGAGAGACTTAGAGAGAGAGAGAGGAGAGGGCCAAGCTCTTGCCTATAAATAGAAGGCCATTCCAAGCCTTTCAAAGCACACCTCAAGCAAATAGCTCTTCCTTCTCTCTAGAAAACCATTTCCAGTTTCTGGGCAGCCTACTGCCCGTCCGAAAATCCCCAGTTTTCTCCTGTTTAGAGTAGTTTTTAGGATCAACTTCCTTCTGGAAAGTTGTAGAGCACTTCGAAACCTTGAAGTTAGGCTCAAGAATCACCCCAATCGGTTAAGAAATGACCAAGATATCGTCATCCGAAGTTCAGTGAAAAATCTGGATTTTCAATTCTGGACAGCCTACTGTCCTTTGCTTTTTCCCCATTTTTCTCCTACCTAGGTTCGTTTCTAGGATTAACTTTCTTCTCGAAAGTTGTAGAGGGTTTAGAGAGCTTCGTTCTAGACCCAAGAACGACTCTATTCGGCCAAAGATTGACCGAGTTACTGCCGTCCGAAGATCGGTCCAGATTCGGAACTTTCACCACCCGTAGGATTTTCCAACGTGCTTATTCGGCCCCGACTAGTTTCGGATCAAGGTAGATTAATCTCTACACATTCTCCCTAGTATAAATTTTGTTATTTTTGTTTATGATAAGGTTATCTATTGCTATCGATGAAAATATTCCAAAGATGTTCTTTTGAATTAATGAAAAGGATGGGGAGTATGTTGAACTCATCAATTTATGTTTTGAGCATGCTAAATGATTAGATGATCTTGCTAGTTTGATTTCAAAGTTATGAAGCATGATTTGTGATTTCGTATGTGGAGAGTCTTACCACGGAAGTCTTGCATGTTAACGAGACACGAGAATCGAGGAAGTAGAAACATGGCATCTAGGGTTTGATAACAAAGAAGTACTTTGGAAACCACATAATGACCATTTCGAGGGTATTATGTGAATGGTGTGTGTGTGTGTTTGTGTTCCAATGGGAATCCGGAATAGCGGAACCATTGTGAGGTTGTGTGTGTTCCTATGGGATCCCGGACCGGCGGAACCATGGTGAGGTATAGCTTGGTTATCCGCGGAGAGGAGCCAATGCAATGTGTGCCAATGGGAACCCGGTGCGGCGGAACCATTGTGAGGATACTCGGGAACCCGGAACGGCGGAACCGAGGTTGGGTGAGTATGGCTTGGTTATCCGCGGTACGGAGCCAATGCTAAAGATTTTGAAAGGCTTGGTTATCCGCGGTACGGAGCCAATGTCAAATGATTTCGAAAAACGGTTTTGTAAATGGAAAATGATTGACACGGTCTACGATGAGTCACGTAGGAGAAACACGGTAAAACTTGGACACCAATGAGAATGTGGATGTACTATTGTTATTAGTTTGATTTCTATGATCATCTGTTTGTAAGTTATGGGTTAGCGGGTATGGGGTTACTCTATTGAGCTTTCGTAGCTCACGGTGTTGCCTTGTGGTGACCCTGGCATATTATATTGGTGGCGACGCCGGTATAATGTGTCAGATCTTGTAGATGATCAAGATGGACCGTTCACTTGGAGGCGTCCGGAGCTGAGGAGCTGGCTAAGATAAAGAAGCAAGTGGATATGTAGTTAGGAAATCTTAGTTTCCTTTCTTTGTTGAATAATTGTACCCCTTTGAAGTATTTATAATGTAATAAACTCTTTTTATTATGTAATAAATGCTTCTTAACGTACCCTGATTTTGGGGGCGTTACACATTTAATATAAACAAATGGGGTTTCTATTATCCAATGGATAATAG
>BPLS01000714.1:846055-868870 GCA_019656275.1 Rhododendron kiyosumense
GGTGTGGGGAGGGGAAGAGATTTTAAGAGAATTGAGAAAAAATAATCCAATGCTTCAGTGAAATTTTTATGTGGTGGCCCAACTTATCACTCCACCCCACTTTGTGTGGTTCTTACTATAAAGTTTCGAGCCCGCACAAATTATTTTTTTTGTCTTGTGCTTCGAACGGGCACAACACTAGATGAAAATAAAGATGGTTTAATATTTTTTTCGGTCCCGTGTTCGATGCAAGTTAGCATTGGTCTCACTTTATGCACTGAAAGACATGAGTGGTAGAAAATAAATTTGGGATACTACATATCAGTGGTCTCGTACATCGAACGGGCACAAACACTAATATTAATAGATAGATTCCGAAGTACCAAAAAAAAAAAAAAGATAGATAGATGGATTCAAATCCAAAAGGAAAGCTCATGTTGACTTGCAAGAGTTGAGTAGCTCAAAAATTCTTCGTCTCTGCTCACCAAATCCCCCCACCCTCCCTGAATCTGTCCCTAAACCACCTATCCGCTCAAACCGAATTCTTCCAAATCTTCCCCTGGCCTTAAATCTGCAAAAAAGGGGAATGGTTCCCTTACTGAGGATCCTTTGCTTGCTGTTGGTTTGGTGGAGATACCAATCCAACAATCTCAGGATAGCTAAGATGTTGTTAAATCACTGTCATCTGTGGTTCCTATGGAAAAAGTTGAGGATGTTATTTAGTTAAACGGAAAAGGGCTCGTGGCTGGCCCAAAACAGCCACCGCCTCAATGTTGATCCTAACCTGGAACTGTCAAGGAATTGGGTGTACCGTGACAAGCTAGGCTTTGGGTGATCTAGTGCGTAGAAATCGCCCCTCCATCGTTTTTCTAATGGAGACAAAAAACAATAAGGTCAAGCTTGAGACCACTCGCCATAAATTAGGTTTTACTAATAACAGTTATGTTAATCTGGAGGGTTTGGCCAGGGGCTTAGCTTTGTGGTGGACTGTGGAAGTGGAGATTACAGTAGAGGAGGCAAATAAGAATTTCATGCACGTGATTGTTTTAGATAAAGTTGTCCCTTCATGTCAACCTTTGTTTATGGTTGCCTATCGGGGCGGGGGGGGGGTAGACAGGAGGTTTGGGATAGTATCAAGTTTTTTGCCTGTTCGGAAGTGTTACCACGCTTGTGTATGGGAGATTTCAATCAAGTTCTAAGTGTGGGTGACAAGATTGGGGGCCATTTGCCAAGTCAAAATGCTTTACGGTCTTTTCATGAGATGATCAGTGATTGTGGTCTAGTGGATTTGGAATTCAAGGGCCCCAAGTTTACTTGGAGGAATAATCGTGGGGAGGATAGCTTCATTATGGAGAGGATCGATATGACATTCGCTGACTCTAAATGGAGAAAACTCTATGAACATGCAATGGTGTTTGTTGAAGCTGCAGTGGGTTCGGATCACAACCCCCTTATTTTGAATACTGAAGTTCTTTTGAATAGAGTGGGCAAACCCTTTAGGTTCGAGTCCTTTTGGGTGATAGATATTGAATGTTTGTCAGTAGTTACAGATGCTTGGAACCAGCAATAGGTAGGCCCTCCTATGCTTAAAGTTTGCAAGAAATTGAGGGCGTGCAAAGAGGGCCTTAAAGATTGGAGTTGAAGGAAATTTGGGGTTCTAAAACTGAAGATTGAGACCACTAAAGAACAGCTTCTAGTAGTATAGAAATAGCTTGAACAAGGGTTCAACCATGAGTTGGTAACAGAGGAAAGAGTTTTGGCTCGTTGCTTAGAGGACTTATGGCAAAAAGAGGCCATGTATTGGCACCAACACTCCAGGATTAAGAGGCTCCAAATGGGGGATAGAAACTCTTGTTTTTTTCACCCCTCAACGATCCAAAGGCACAAGCATAACCAAATTCTGAAGCTTAAGGATAATGAGGGCAATTGGAAATCAGAGCCTAAAGAGGTTGCTGGAATCATCAAGCTACACTTCTAGGAGTAATATGCAGGCCCTGGAGATAGGGAGTATGAGGATCTTATTAGCCTTATCGACCCCATTATATCCCCAGAATGTAAAGCCAGCCTTGTGAGGAATGTTACTAAGGAGGAGGTGAAAATGGCAGTGTTTCAGATGGGACCACTTAAGGCCCCTAGGTTGGATGGTTTTCTAGGCCTTTTTTATCAAAATTATTGGGAGACGGTGGGAGATAAAGTGTTCCAAGCTGTTCAATGTTTCTTCTAAGAGGGTGTTCTTTTGAAAGAGGTTAACCAAACTAGTGTTACTCTCATCCCTAAGGTTCCAAATCCTGAATCTATGAACCAGCTCCGACCTATTAGCTTATGTTGCTTCATTTATAAGGTTTTTTCTAAGGTGCTAACAAACAGACTTCAGCCTTTTATTCCTGGAATTATTTCGAAGTATCAATCTGCATTCATACATGGGAGGCAGATCCAGGACAACATTATCGTGGCTCATGAAGTTTTTCACTTCCTAAAACACAAGAAGAGTGGTAAAAAGGCCTCGGTGGCAGTGAAGTTGGACCTTAGCAAGGCTTATGATAAGGTGTGTTGGGACTTTCTATTCAGAGTAATGGAAAAGATGGGTTTCGATGGGAGATGGATTGAATGGGTAAAGCAGTGTGTTTGCTCAGTAAAGTACTCTATTACAGTGAATAGAGGTCAGGTTTGCAGCGTTTCTCCTAGTAGAGGGCTT
Organism: Rhododendron kiyosumense; assembly: GCA_019656275.1. Classification (NCBI taxonomy): domain Eukaryota; kingdom Viridiplantae; phylum Streptophyta; class Magnoliopsida; order Ericales; family Ericaceae; genus Rhododendron; species Rhododendron kiyosumense. The sequence continues at coordinate 848,730 of BPLS01000714.1, forward strand.
CGTCAAGGTGATCCGTTGTCGCCTTATTTATTTTTGATCGTTGCGAACGTGTTCTCAATGCTTATGCAAAAAGCTGTGGTGAACAAGTCCATTGGGGGGATTCGTATGAAAAAAGAGGCCCAGTGGTATCCCATCTTCTATTTGCAGATGATTCTCTTATCTTCCTTGATGCAGTCCTTCAATCTTGTTTAAATTTCATGGACCTCGTCGCTTGCTTTAGTGAGGCTTCTGGTTTGTCTTTGAATATTCAGAAATCAAGCCTTTTTTTCTCTCTAAACACTGAAGTCAGCGTCAAAGAAGAAATTAAGGGGATAATGGGCATGGAAGAGATGAAGGAGGCAGTACAATATTTGGGACTCCCAACGTTTTGGGGAAGGTCCAAGAGGAAGGCTTTGGGTTACCTCAGAGATAAAATCATGTGTAAGGCTTAAGGATGGGGAAATGATCAACTCAACCATGCTGGAAAAAAGGTGATTATCAAATCAATTTTTTAGCCTATTCCTATGTTTACTTTTATGTGTTTCAAAGTACCTAGCTCCCTCAGTGCTTGCTTGAATTCTGTGACTTGTAATTTTTGGTGGGGCAAAGGGGTAAGTGGAAGGAAAATTCATTGGGGAGCATGGCATAAGCTTTCATCTCCAAAATCTATAGGAGGGATGGGGTTTAAGGATTTTGAGTTGTTTAATATAGCCCTTATTGCAAAGCAATTTTGGCGTATGAAGAACACCCCAAATGCCCTATGGGTTAAGGTGCTTAAGAGCTTGTATTTCCCCAAGAATTCTTGTATGGAGGCTGAAAGAGGTTCATGACCTTCGTGGATTTGGAGCAGCCTGCTTAAAAGGAGGAAACTTATTCAGGAAGGAGCCCAGTGGAATATGGGAAATGGTGAATTGATTCGGTTTTGGGAAGAAAAATGGGTTCCAGATATTCTTGAAGGAGTAGTTACTAAACCAGCAGGAAATTATGTTAATGAGGCGAAGGTAGCAGAATTCATTAAGCCTACGACCAAGGTTTGGGATAGGGGAAAGCTTGAATCCTGCATCCCTCTAGAGGAAGTGTAGAAAATTTGCAACATTCCAATCAGTTTTGTCCGGGCCCAGGACAAACTTATTTGGAGGCATACTAACTCCGGGAAGTACACTGTAAAGTCAGGCTATGCTTAGAAAGTTATCAAATCTATGAAGGGAAACCCAGTCCCTCCTTCCTGTTCTTTTAGCCCTTCAAAGTCCATGTGGAATCGTTTGTGGAAGGTGAAGGCTATGCCCAAAGTTCGTATGTTTGTTTGGAAAGCTGTGAAAAATTGGGTATCTTGTCGAGCAAATCTATTTTATAGAAAATGTGCTCCATCCCCTCAGTGCCCAATCTGCAATAATGCAAGCGAGACTATCGAGCATGTGCTGTTTCATTGCCATTGGAGTAGGGCAGTGTGGCTTGGAAGCGGCAAGTCCTCTTGGTCCTATTGTAAAGAGGTTGAGTCAGTGGATAAATGGGTAGAAGCTCTGTTATGTGGAAACCTTGCTAAGGAATCTATAGACGAGGACGTGAGTGCCATCTTTCAGTTGTGTTGGGAAATTTGGAAGAGCAGAAACAACTTTGTGTTCAATGAAAAATTCCCAAAGCCCGAAGAAGTGATCGAGCAAGCCAGAAGAACCAACTCTGATTTTTTACAAGCAATTTTTGTGCGATCTGTTTATGGCGTCCCTATGCCTGTTCGAGAATCTCGTTGGAAATCTCCCCCTTCCGGGAGTGGTAAAATTCAATATCGATGTAGCGTTTAAATCCTCTTATAGCTTGGCTGCCTTTGGCATTATTGCTAGAGTAAGTGGTGGATCTGCTCTTCTATGGCGTCATGGTCGTGTGTCGGTTTCTTCTGCTTTGGCTATCGAAGCATGGGCTCTAGGGATTGCTTGTATTGTGGATATGGAACAGGATCTCACAGAGGTCATCTTTGAATCTGATTAGCTTGGTTTTGTGACTCATCGATGCAGTGCTCATGGGAGATCAAGGCAATTGTGAATGACATTAGAGAATGGGCTGTATCAAAAAAATGGTCATTTGTTTGGTGTGATAGGAGGTGTAACAGTGCTGCGCACTGAATTGCTTCTCAATGTAGGGAGAGGAACCTTTTGAGTTTTTCGGGTTGTATTCCGCCCGCTTTAGTTTCTGTCTTGTCCAATGATGTTTCTTAAGCTGTTTTTTTGGAATACAATGACATTTTCAAAAAAAAAATAAAAAATCCACTTGGTCTCAAATCACCCAATAAGTACAAAAAGGTCAAAGTTTACAAAAGACCAGAAGAAGGTTTACAAAGAAGAATCGGGAGTTTGGATATTGTCTGTGTGTTTAAAGGATCCATTATGCCTTTCCTTAGTCAGTAATTGCCTAGGTGAGTTGGTATGTGAAATTATCCTATTGTCCTCCTCCAAAGAGTAACGCAGATAACGTTCCTTTGGGGACATCCGGTAAATTGGAACAAGAAAAATGGGATGAGAAAAATAATTCAAAACTTGAAAATTTCTATTTTTTTTTCTTGTGCAAATCTGTCTCAATCCTGTACTTAATAATTTTTAATCAAGTTAATTTTTTTTCACACGAACAACAAATTTAATGAACTCTGCAGAATGAAGGATTCCGATTATTATTGTGGTCGGGAGACCCAAACTGCCCAAACTGGACACAAATACTCGAGGGGAGCTGCTTCCCTGTTCGGGGGCATCCATTTAAAATAGGTTTCCTTTCTTCTCTTCTTAATCTGTTTGGAACTTATGGAAAAGAAAGGAAAGGAAAGGAAAATTAAAAATATCTTCCTTTCCATTGTTTGGTTTGAAGAGAACGAAGAAAGAAAATAAGAATTTTGAGTGTAGTGAATAGTAAACTTTCCCTCCCATTTTCCTCTCATTTTTCTTCTCTTTTATTTTCCTTTCCTTTCTTTTCTTTTCCTTTCCACAAGTTCCAAACAGAGCCTAAGAAAACAAATGAAAAAAAGAAAACAAAGATGGAGTGCAACCCTAATAAGCTTTATCCCAAAAAACGGCAACTTTCCCCTCCTTACAGCCAAAATAAAAAAGTCGGTCCTCTCTCTCTCTCTCGCTCTCGCTCTCGCAATGGCGATGAAGCGGGTCCCGGGGGTTCCTACATGTTCGTTCGTTCGACAATCGTGCTCGAGCCCTAGCCCTAGCCCGACACCATTGTCCATTGACGCCGCATGCGTCGGCGGCGTGCCGTTGCGAGGGGCGCGGATGCCTGGGTTGTAGCGGTGACGGTGCGTTGTAGTTCCTACTCCGGCCAGAAGACCTACAATAACTCGACGATTAGTGGTTGGGGGCGTCCGATGGAAGCGGGAAATTTTTTTCTTCTTCGCCTAATCGTCATCCGAATATTCAACCCCAAACAACCACCACCACCCCCTTCCCTTCCTCCTCGCCTCCCCTCCTCCTTTCCGCCCTCCTTTAGGGTTTCTTCAAACTTACAGGTATACGATCCATACACGCACAACTATATCTATATCTCTATCTATCTTCATTATATAGATTTTACTCTCTCTCTCTCTCTCTCTCACCGAGTATATTGGGACCAATGAAAGCGAGGTTACAGGGGACCGAAGCTGAGAAGGGAATGGGTGGCAGACTGGGTATCAAGAAATGCCGCCGCTGTGAGGGGCTTGTCAATCTATGTCGGCGCGGTCTCTCTGTTGGCTGTTCTCGTCAATCGCGGCATTTCGGGCATAGCTCCTGTTGCCGATGCCAGTAGGTAAAAGTATTAACCTCTGCTTCTTCTTACTTGCTAATTGTGTACTATACTAAAAGCTACACACGGATGAGAAGGAACAGATGGCTTATTGAAAGGAGGAAGTGAACCGACTCTTAGCGATGTCACCGGGAGTACATAAAGCGTGAGGTGACATACGAGGAAATGAGTGAACGACCCAAAGAGGAAAGAGACGGGATATAGGGAGTGCACCACTCCCCAATGGGATGCAGAATTCTGATTGTGCTTATATATGAGATAAAACTTTCTTTTGAAGTTTCAATTTGGTCGTCGGAACGTATTTAGTTGGATATATTCAAATACCCTATTGCACCGTGTAGTTTAAGGTTATTGCTAGAGCCTTGGAAAAGTTAAGGGCCTCTCCACTCATGAGGGACCTCTCCACTCATGGGTATGAAATGAGAGATCATTTTATATCATGAGGGACCTCTCCACTCATTGCCAATTAATTTTGGGTTGAATAAAGTTTCCACTTTCCACAACTTTTGTTATGTGCTCCGCAAATTAATCTAAGGTTCTGTCTGAGGTCTTTGTTTGGTAGACAGGCAAAACATTATAGGAGAGTGAAGCAAGATAATCTCAGGGTATTGAATATGACGTTGAAGGTAATTCACTGATATAAACATGACGTCTATTTCGAATTTACTTGATGGGGGCAAAATAAGAGTTGCTATGAAACTTCGGGGAATTTGCTAAAGCAAAAGGATATTGGCTGACAAGCATTTTAAAAGGGACATTATTGGGGGTTAGTGAAGATAACCTTTTTGCTATGGCAGTTTCCCATCTATTGTGAAATCCTACAACCCTTATCGTCGAGTTAGATTATGTCTATTTATGGTGTAGAGAATGTGATAGAGAATGAAGAAACAATGGGAGCCCTAGACTATAGTGTCAAGCGTCATTAGTGATTAACAGGCAACAAACTAAGAGGGATTGCATCCCTAGGGAAGGGAACAATTGTCTGTCGAAAGGTCTGAATTGATGGAGTATTAGCATTCTGTCTTGAGTTTCTGATATCCCCTTTTAAGTTGCACATATCATTTCAGTGTGCTGCGCAATAGGTAGTCCAGTTTTTATAATATTGCTGAGTTTAGTTGAGTTTTTTTTTTTTAGTTTTAAGAGTGTGAGAGATTGGTAAACCTTGTTAGTGGTTTCCTTCCTGGAAGTTGTAATTTGTTAGAGATGTCTTAGTTTTAATAAGTAGCTGCCACATTATTGCTGTCTTTTTTTCACAAACAAGTTTAAATAGCTGCTGTCATAATTGCTTTCCTATTTTTATGAAGTATGATTAAATAGCCATCATCTTAATTGCTTTCCTGTTGAAAACTCAATACTTATGTAAAACATTTTCTTCAAGGAGTTCACAATCTAGGGCAGATCTATTGACACTTGGTTTGGCAGTAACGAATATTCGAGCAGGACTGGTATGGCTGTCAATCCGGCCAAAAACTATAGTAGCGATGAGAACTCAACATTCTTTTTCTTCCTGATTTAATTGGCCTCCTCTCTTGGTTGAATTTCCACCAATTCAATCTTAGACAGCACTTTGAATTTTAAAATTTTGGCAGCAGGTAAGTCCTCAAGGCGTGGAGTGTCCAGTGTTCTAAAACAAGGCATTCCTCGCCGAGTACTCGTTCCAAGGTGCCTGGCTGAGGCGACTAATCCCTACTCGGTGGGCATTACTCGCCGAGTACTCACTCCACCGAGTGAGTACTGAGTTTTAGAACACTGGGAGTGTTTGAGGCTAAATCCCCAACTTCCAGATTTTGTAATTTCTGAGTTAATATGGTATGATGGTTCTGTAACTCGTGCACTCTGTCCATCTTGTTTAGTTTGTGTGAATCTTCGTATCACTATAGGAAGGTAGCATACTAGTTTGAACACAAAAAACATAGCTGTATTCTTGTCCATGTGAAAAGCTAGAAATGTTTCTTTTCTAACTGATGAGTTTCTTTAATTATCATAAGAAAAATAGAGGATCCAACCGTCAACATCTGTTTTAGGACTCGAACACATATCACACACACTTACCCTTCTGAACCTACTACCTACATTTCTGTGATGTTTTCTGCCAATGGATTTTACTTTTCGCCAAGGTTATGAAAGACAACTGTAGCAATGCAAATATGCATCGGATAGTAGTAATTGAGATCTCATGAATTATTAAGATTAGCTTATTACTATAACAGTGAATTTTATACCCAACAGGAGAAGTTTCTCAGATGTCCTTGATAGGCTGCTTTTTGACGATCTTTGTACCTTTTCCCAGGATTTGGGAATCCCTGTTAGGTGTGACTTGCTGTAGATCTCTAGTTATTGTTTATGATAGCAAACTTATCCTTCAAACTGTGGTTGCTGCATCATCCTCTGCTAATGACAGGGAAGCAGTGCATATCGAAGCCAGTACCTTAATGCGAGGTGCACTCTACCAAAGTGTTCTAAATTTGGGGTCACGTAAGATGATATGAACCAACTGCTTATCTGTTTCATTTCCCCCTAATTTTGATATGTTTCCATTTTAAACCTATGACTTTGAAAAGATAATCTCCACAAATCTATATTTACTGCCTTTTAGAGAGCTACTTATCTCTCTCTTTATCCTGGGAAGTCAGAACTATAACTTCTGCCTCCTAATATGCAAGTGATCGGACTTTTTATTCAATGAATAAGTTTTATCCATGTTTAAAAACTTGTTGACTATGTTTATTAGATTTGTTGAAATTCTATTTCATCATGCCAAAATATTGCTGTTTTTGAGAGTTCTTAGATTCGGTAAACAGGATGCTGTTTACCTGGTTGAGCGATAGATGCCTTTCTATGATATAGCCAGCTGTTTTGGCTGTCTTCCAGAAACCAATAACATTAAAACCATGTCAACCTAAGATTAATAAATGTTCAAACGGCTAAGAAACCTAAGTGGAAAGGTTAATTTCTTATCAAGGACATCAGTTTACTGTTGGAGAGAAGATCAGGTCACTTAACAAAAGAATGGTACCAGGTGTAGTGACTGTATAGATGACAGCTATGATAGTTGAAGGAAGGTTTGTTGTTAACTTTGAGCAACTTTCACCATTCAATATTGGTATGAAATTGTAGGAAAAAATTTCTGCAGCCTGTTAGCAATCCTGGAGCCCTTTGTGAAGCATTAAAACTTCGGTAGTAGATTCATACGATCATACGACAAGAGAACCTCAACCACTTGGTGGTAAGCAACAAGATTTGTCAATGTAGACATGGATATTCTAGGATAAAAGATGAAACTATACATGGATAAACTTCTTTTACTATGCAAGATTTTGGCTGGCTAAGTGTTTTTATTTTATTTTATTAGATATTGGATTTTTGTTGTGATACTGCGACAGGACTAGATTTCGTTATTGGTTGCTTTTTGGTTGTAGGCTGTGTGATTTTGATTTAAATAAAATTGGTCCGGAAGAGTTGAACGAAAAATGAGCTTAGAAATAGCATAATTAGGCTATGAGGTTGATAGTGTTTTGTCAGATAAATTGAGTGGAAGCTTGTACAGAAGTTTGTCATATTCTTGTGGTCACGCAACTTTTGATAGGTTTATGGCATCATGGTTGCTGTTTTTCACTTGGGAGTAGTAGAACCAGTGCAAGTGAACTCTTTCTTTGCCCTGCTCCAGTCTTGTGCAATATTGTCTGTAGCTTTTTGATGCTGTTGGTGTTGTCTGCACATTTTTGCAAACCTTAGAACTTGTCTCCCGTAGTCCTCTGGCATTTTGCTGATTGATATTTATGGGAAGTAGTTAATTCAAGCTTGTTTACTGGCATTCTTTGTGTTTGTTTTTTCAGAGTGATGTTTTATGTTTGTTTCTTTCTTTTGTTGTCCTTTGTCTATATTCTTTCGTATGTATGCTAATTCAAGCTTATTCAAGACTGCAGATACAAGTGTTAACATGCTAGGCGGTCATCTTGTAACCGCTTGGAGACAAAGGAATTGCAATTATTGGTGGAGAAACAATTACGGGATTTACGACTTCTGACCAGGTAACACCTTGGCATTAGAAATTTTGGCTTTCTGTGGTTGTCTACTATAGCATCTTTGTGCAGGTTTCACAGCACAATTATGTCTCTGTCTTCACCAACATCTTCTTTTCCTTTTGATGTTCCAAATGGTTCGAACGATTAGCACAAGCTCTTGAAGCTTTGTTGTTGTCTCCGACAATAGCCCTCTTCTCTCTTCGTTTTATCCAGACCATCGTTCGTCCAGGTCTCTCCTAATCCTCTCTATTTTTGGTTGTACACAATATGGCATGTTTGGTTACGGGATAATCATTGTGGTGTTTAATTTGTTATCCTTTTATGGAAAATACGGTTGCTTTGTTTGGATTGGAATTTGAAATTTTTTTTGAAAAATAGTAGGGATAATAAGTGGAGAGATAGAGAGAGAAATGTTGAAAGTAGGGGGAATCTAGGGGGAATTTTTTGAAAAATTCTTTTTGAGTTGGAAAGAGAACAAAGCAGGTATATCCTTGTGCATTGGCCTATGCGTTTCAAATGAAAGAGATAATCTTTGGCCTCTTTATTTTCTGCACATGTTTCATGTTAGGCATCTAGAGAAAGTATGATAATATTGAGGGTGTCATAGGTGAAAGGTAGATGCTGACATAGCATGTTTAGGGTTCGATGTGAATAAACATTTGTTGTTCAGTTCACAGGTTCATACAACTGACTAGGTTGTGTTGTATTTATTTTATTCTCTTCGAGTTGGTTTACTCATCATTTATCGTTTTCCTTTTTTTTTTTTCTGTGTTTGCTTGAGCAATGGTATGTTAAGAATCATATATAATACCAAATTGCTCTGTAGCAGTGGCCCTCATCGAGTACTAGATAGGTATCTGTTTGACCTTGCATTCACCTGTAACCAAAGATGGGTCTAGCATCGGTTTAAGAGTGAAAGTGCTTATAATTCTTCATCTGGATTCTGTCCTTGTGGGAGGTGTCATATTATCAAGAAACTAGTCATAGATACAGTTATGCACCTGGATATGAATTCCTACTAGTTTTGATGCATTCATTATCCCCCAGGTGACAGAAACTTAAAGAAATATACACACAAACAACAGTAACACCCCTTCTTCCTAAACTCGATGACGCGATCTATGACAAGGGAAGGAATCACTCTACTAAAACTTTGCCCTCCATGTACTATACTTGGAGTGGGCAAGGTCAGAACATTTCATCTAAGTCTATTTTATCCATAATCAAACAAGATAATTGATCCTGGCCCACCATACCTATCATGTATAGAATGCTTAGTCGATATGTTGTAGTATTATGTGCATGACATACACCAACTATTTCAAATTGTTTGGGTCTGTTCCTTGTGTAAATGATTCACATTGACTTAGTGATTTGACTTCTTGGGTACTGCATTCATCTTGTGTGGAAATTGATGTAGAGTTCTTGATTCTATTTGGGATGATTTCATGGTTGCCGTCATTCTTGGAACTGGAACCAACGCATGCGATGTAGAATGTGTCAATGCTATACCTAAGCTACAAAGCCACATTTCAAGTTCTGGAAGAACGGTTTGTAATCAGTGTTCAAAAGGCGGCTACCTAGGCCGATTAGTTCCTGCCTAGGTGCTAGGTGGTGGTCCGACGCCTAGATTAGACAGCCGACTAGTCGGGCAACTAGTCCCCGCCTAGGTGCCAGGCGGCCGACTAGTTGGCGCCTAGGCGTTTGGCTCCTCTTTTTCGCCCGACTAGCGCCTAGTGATTTTTAGAATATTGTTTGTAATATTCCTACCCGGACTAATAACCATGGGCTTTAGTTCAAGCCTATTTTTTGATTGATGTACTTGATTTCAGATCATAAATACGGAGTGGGGAGCATTTTCAACTGGTATTCCTTTAACTCAGTTTGACAGGGACATGGATGCTGCGAGTATCAACCCTGTTGAGCAGGTGAACTAATATTTTTGTATCCTAATTAAGTTGCATTAGTTATTCAAACATCATGCAAGCTGAATCACAAATATCTTTTTTTGGCTACATTATATGGAAACAGATATTTGAGAAGACAATATATGATATGTACCTTGGTGAAATCGTAAGATGAGTGCTACTAAAGATGGCTGAAGCAAGTGATTTATTTGGGGAATCCAACATGGAGAAATTATCCACTCAATTTGTGCTCAGGTATTTCAATCATCTATTTTTTCATGTATCCGAACCTAGAGGGGATCTCTCAGTAAAATAAATTGGGTAGTACAGACACAAAAGCTAAATAACTTGGGAAGTATGAAGATGGCTAGATCATACTTAGTAACTTCAACAACTCAATCCCCATGGGCGGAATTAGTGGATTCAAATACATGACGTATGGATGATTCAAGTACCATTTTGTCCAAATATGACATGCTAACTCTTTGGATCAGTAATGCATTTCGTGAATTTCCTTTTACATTTGTTATTAGTCACGTGGGCATCAACAATTGTGTAGAATTTGGAAGAATATGTTCACATTTATTTTCACTATGAAACACCCACACTCCTCGGAGGTTGCTGTACCCTTGGCGGACATGCATGGGACAATCCATGTTCCCACGTGTCGTGTGTCCCTAAAGTGTACGACACGGGTACAGGTCGGCAATAGTTAGGAGTAGTTATGTGGCTTATGTCCCATACTGGCATACCATTATTTTATGTCCCACTATTTTTATGATTGTTAATCCCATCTTGTTGCCGTTTTGTTATGTTTGTTCTGCTTAGGCTCTTGTGAGTCCATTCCTTCTGGATGAGTCCGTTGAAGAGATGGATGAAAATTGCTTAAATGGTCTTCATGGTAAGGAGCAAGTCTGGTGGTCCAAAGTTTTTATACACATGAATGCGAAATGAAATGCAGTGTAGAAAACATAATCTCTGTAGTGTGTACTTACCGCAGGAGATGAACCACCAGAATCTGAACTTGACCATGGATGTAAGAATTTCAATTATAGTTAAAGACCTTGATCCTGATGAAGCCAATAGGATTCATCCAAATGATCCCAGGAAGTTAAGGGTTCCTCAAAGTTTTCTATTTTTTTGCTTTAAGCATCTATCATATGTGGTGTAGTGAACTTAAACTGTATCTTTTAATGAGTATTGCCTTCACCACTATGCCTGGCTTACTGGAAATGCAGTTGTCTAAATTTGCAATGTCATTGTAGGAATGAAAACCAGAAAGTATCCATAATATGCTCCTTGGAGGAATAATTTTCTAGGCATTATTAGAATTGCAAATGTACAGTACTTCTACTGCTGCAGAATTAGAATTTTAGTTACAAAAAAAAAAACCCTTCTATTCTGACCAAGCATATCAGTAGGGGTTTCATCCTCATAAGCATTTTTGAAAGTTGCATTTTCTAAAGGCCTGTCTTGTATGGTATTATGTGGATTCTTCTCATTAGATATTCAAAATTTCTGCAGATCAATCAATACCTGAGTTTGTATGTTGTTCTGGTGATCGTCCTAGCAAACTTCTTCAAGGAAAGGCCATGGAGGTTTTTACTACTTTTTGAGTCCTATGTGTATTAATAGTTTACTGTAAAAATTTGAGTGCCTTAAATTTGATTGAAAGAGCAGCTCTATTGTTGGGAAAGATGGCAAAGTATGATCATGCAGAGCACCAGCTAATTTGTAGATATACATGGATTCCACTTAAGGACTGCTTTTATTCTCCTTTTTGTTGCATTTTACCGTTGTGGTTCACTATGTGTTTGTATGTGAAAATAGTTTAGTTGTCATAAAATTTGAGCACATTACCCGATTCTTAATATCAAAAAGTTATTTTGTAGTTCTCAAACTGATCCTATTATAGCTTGTGGGAGATTAATGTGTTTTGACTTTCTCTCTCTCTCTCATCCGAGATTATATTCGTATATTGCATTTAGACCTACATGAGTAGTTGTGCTTTTCAAATGCTAATTACTTTGGAGACATTTTATGCAACTAGACCATGAAGTCTCAAATTCGAACAATTGTACTGAGCACGTGTATTTGTGCAATGCACTGGTGACACTAGTTTGCCAAAAAAAAGAAAGAAAGTAAAGTCCTGAATGGTTCATGGGTGGACCTACTAATACTACAATCAACTGAGTTTGTAGATTTACAGGATAATTTCCCCCTATCTTTTGTGTTTGTGCATTGTCACTTTGACTAAGATGACAATGCACAATCACCCATCTATTTTAGGCATAGGAAATAACACTAGCAGCTATACAAGAAACTAGAGCTGAATTGCTTACCTAAAAGAAGCAGCAAGTAGAGCTAAAAAAATACTTGGGTATATGTTCGTGTGGATCTTGTTTTATGTCCATGAATTTAACTACAAATTAGTTGACTCTTACCCACATGTACTTTAGGGATTAGGAAATAATGCAACTGATTATGAGAAGTTAAAGCTCACACTCAATGGCTGTGGAGTGCTGACGGTGGTTGCCTTGGTTTCAAGGATTGATTGGCTGAAGAATGCTGCTGTCAATGAAGCAAAGGAACTGGCTGCAGGTTTGTCACAACCACTTACTAGAGCTGCTTTTGTTGAAATTTCGAACTGCCAAATACATGATGTTGTTAACATACCCTCCTGAAAAACTGCCCATGTTGAAAATCAGGGTAGTAAATCCATCAGTAGACTCCCACTGTGTGCAGTAAGCACACTAAATTGTAGTTTCTGTAAGGGTCCTCAATGCCTTCTCCTTGTGGAGACAACTTCGCTTCTATTAGAAATACCCTTCTTTATGTGTAGTGTATACCATTCCCCTTGGGGTTTCAATTTGGTGTTTTGTGGTATTAGCTTTTGATATTTTCTAGAGCTTTTCCTGTTGGACCATTGGAAACAAAGATTTTTCTGTTCCCTATTCTTAACATGATTAGACCAACAAGCAAATTCTCATTCCCTTAAAAGGTCACTTCATGTGGCAACTAGAGTTTGAGGAAAGACACCATCTTTATGTGAATCCTTACGCACAAACATTCGTATATAGCAGATTAAATGAGACCAAAGTTTTGGTGATGTAAACGTAATGAATTGTAAGGTCATAGAATTTGGAGAAAAAGTATTGAGGTGTGCACGCACTTTTGGAGACTAATTTATGGACGAGACAAGTACATGGTTGGGGCTAATTTATTTAAGGAGGGTATTCATAGACTTTCCTGTTTGGATTTTCTTTAAAGGCTAGGGATTTTTCGAGTTGTATATTTTATGAATTTCTTTTTGTTAGTATCCTAATCCAGGCTTATTAATTAGTTTATTGGAAAAAATAAATGATTTTACACCATCAAAGAAATTACTTTTTGGATTTGTAGTTATTCAATAGGAGGTGAATAGTAGCGTGAGTCGATAGGATTTCAATGTTTCATCGTTGATAGGTATTATGTTAGATGTGGTTGGATTTGGGAGAGAATTAATTCTTTGATTGTCATTCGAGAAATTTAGTATAATTTCTTGTAATAGTCATTTAGGTTTTTAGAACTTGGGGATCGGTGGAGGTTTTAATTTTAGAATGGTTAGAATCCTTTGATTGGTCACAACAATATATATAGATTGATAAGAGTGTGTTAATTGCTTGGGATATTTGGAAGTGGATTGTAAGGGAAAATTTTGCTGATTAGGCCCTGGCGTAGAAGAATGGAATGTTTAGGTGTCGATTGTGGAATTAACTTTATCATTGGGCGTTACTATCTCTTTTAGCAAAAAAAAAAGTGCATTACTGTCTTGCATTGTTTGCTGTTCGGAAGTAGAAGATTGTGTCGGGATAAACTTATGATATTAGATCTGATATTGTGGCGTTCAAGTGAATATGGTGTTATACTGATCTTGATTATTGTTGGTTTTGGGATCATGTACTGATTTCTTAAATTGGACACAAGATTCTGTAGCGAATATTGATAGAATTTGTAGTGTGCAAGATTCTATGAAAATTTATTTTAATGCTACAATGCATGCGCTTAGGCACTAAGTTGTTGAGTGAATTAAAAGTTTGAGTTGGTCGTGACTATTGTTGTTAATGGGGATGTTGTACTATGAGTTTTATTTTGGATGCATTTGTTTTCATGACCTTATTGAAATTTAGTAATCGGCAACGGTGTCCATGTCTATATGATAATCAAGAACAATTTTCTATCTTTGGGTGAAAAATGGGACCCAGATTTGTAGTTGAAATTTGTAAATTTTTATTCATTTATTAGCATCCCTGGTATTTCAGGGTTAAATAAGTTAGATTTGGGGTTTTGATGCTGGGCTCAATGTATAGTACTAGTTAGTAATAGAAGTTTACTCGTTAGTTATTAGCTTATTTAGTGGTCGTTTTGAATGAGTAAATCTTTGGTGAAGTTGGAGTGTAATTTGTAGTATATTTTTCTAGCTTTGCAAATGGTTAATGTTGTGGATCGTTGTAAAATATTGTGCGGAAAAACATTTAGTTCTAAAGAACGTATATGTACTTTTTGAAATTTTGAAGTTTAATCCAGAAAAGAGAATCTAACACTAGAAAATGGACATTGGGCCTTGACGTAATCGGCAGGGGTAAAGAAATTAGATTTCAAGAATTGTGACCTCTCTACTCTTCATGTTTTTACATTACAGACGCAGAGAGTTCGATTTGAGCGGCTTACTCAGCATAGTCCTAAGTTGAAGTGGTAATTTATTTATCATAACCTGGGCAGTTGATCATGATTTAAGAGTTCAATTAAATTGTTGTGCATTAAGCGTAACGTACAAAAAAAAAGAGTGAAGGCGAAAAGCTAGGTTTATGAAGAAGTTAGATTCATGGAATTGATGAAATATGATAAGCTTTGAAGTGTAAGGACTTTAGTGGTGGAAATTTGTTATTTATACTTTAGTGGCATGTACGTCATTGCTGTCAAATCATTGGGAGGCTAGTATTCTTTTAGAAACTTTATCTCGCAGTGAGTTCCTTATGATAACGTCGGTATGCATATACTTCTAATTGTTGGTTTCCAAGGGAAAAAAGTAATTCTATTTAGTTCTAGGATGGTTTTGTGTTGGTTTGGAGGATTCATTGTTATATGATGAGAAGATGGAGAAATTACTTTAACATACATAGTATTTGGTAAACGTAGAGGGTTTATTTATGTTTGGATGGAAAGGTGTATTTGAGAGTGCTTTGGTGATGTAAACATAATGGATTGTAAGGTTTGCAAATTTGGAGAAATAGTATTGAGGTGTTCATGTACTTTTGGAGACTACTTTATGGATGAGACCAGTACAAGGTTGGGGCTAAATTATTTAAGGAGGGCGTTCATAGATTTTCTTGTTTGAATTTTCTTTAAACGCTAGGGATTCTTCGAGTTGTATATTTTATAGATTTCTTTTTGTTACTATCCTAATCCAGACTTATTTAATAGTTTATTGGAAAAAATAAATGATTTTACATCATCTAAGAAATTACTTTTTGGATTTGTTGATATTCAATAGGAGGTGAATAGTAGCATGAGTCAATAGGATTCCAATGTTTTGTCGTTGATAGGTTTTATGTTAGATGGGGTAGGATTTGGGTAAGAGACTTAATTCTTTGATTGTCATTGGGGAAATTTGGTATATTTTCTTGTAATAGACATTTTGCTTTGTAGAAGTTGGGGATCGGTGGAGGTTTTAGTTTGGTTAGGATGCTTTGATTGGTCACGACAATATATATAGAGTTGATGAGAGAGTGTTGGTTGCTTGGGATATTTGGAAACTAATTGTTAGGGTATATTTTGATGATTTGACCCTGGCTTAGAAGAATGGAATGTTTAGGTGTTGATTGTGGAATTAACATTATCAATGAGTGTTACTATCTTACGTAGCAAAAAGAAAAAAAGAAAAAAAAGCATTATTATCTTGCGTTGTGGGTAGTTCGGAAGTAGATGATTGTGTCGGGATAAACTTATGATATTAGATCTGATATTGTGGCGTTCAAGTGAATATGGAGTGATACTGATCTTGATTATTGTTGGTTTTGGGATCATGTACATATTTTTTAATTTGGACACAAGATTCTGTCGCGAATATTGATAGAATTTGTAGTGTGCAAGATTCTATGAAATTATATTTTAATGCTTTGGTGCGTGGGTTTAGGCACTAAGTTGTTGAGTGAATTAAAAGTTTGAGTTGGTCGTGACTATTGTTCTTAATGGGGATGTTGTACTATGGGTTTTTATTTTGGATGCATTAATTTTCATGACCCTATTGAAATTTAGTAATCGGCAAGGGTGTCCTTGTCTATATGATGATCAACAACAATTTTTCCTCTTTGGGTGAAAATGGGGACTCAGATTTGTCGCTGGAACTTAGTAAATGTTTATTCATTTATTTGCATCTCTGGTATATCAGGTGTTAAATAAGTTAGATTTGGGGTTTTGATGCTCGCCTCAATGTATAGTACTAGTTAGTAATAGAAGTTTACTCGTTAGTTATTACCTTATTTAGTTTGGGCTTGGATTCTTGTTGTTCTTTTGATGACTATGCTGATTCAAAATTGGAACAATGATGTAGTCGATTATCTTCTTGTTTTGAATGAGTAAATCATTTGGTGAAGTTAGAGTGTAATTTGATGTGTATTTTTTTAGCTTTGCAAATGGTTAATGTTGTGGATAGTTATAAGATATTGTGCGGAAAAACATCCAGTTTTAATGAACGTATATGTACTTTCGGAAATTTTGAAGTTAAATCAAGCGAAGAGAATCTAATAGCTAGAAAATGGACATTGGGCCTTTACGTAATCGGCAGAAGTAAAGAAATTGGATTTCAAGAATTGTGACCGCTCTACTCTTCATGTTTTATATTACAGGCGTAGAGAGTTGGATTTGAGAGGCTTATTCAGTATAGTCCTAAGTTGGAGTGGTAATTTATTTATGATAACCTGGGCAATCGACCTTGATTTAAGAGTTCAATTAAATTGCTGTGCATTAAGCGTAACGTACAAAAAAAAAAAAAAGAGAAGGCGAAACGCTTGGTTTTATGAAGTAGTTAGATTCAAGGAATTGATGTAATATGAAAAGCTAAGAAGTGTAAGGACTTTAGTGGTGGAAATTTGTTATTTATACTTAAGTGGCATGTATGTCATTGTTGTTAAATCATTGGGCGAATTGTAGGCTAGTAATCTTTTGGGGAGTTTCGTTATTATGAGCTCGGTTTAGAAACTTTATCTTGGAGTGAGTTCCTTATGATTACGTCGGTATGCATATACTTCTAATCGTTGGTTTCCAAGGGGAAAAAGTACTTCTATTTTGTTCTGGGATGGTTTTGTGTTGGTTTGGAGGATTCATTGTTATATGATGAGAATATGGAAAAATTAGTTTAACATACTTAGTATTTGGTAAATATAGAGGGTTTATTTATGTTTGGACGGAAAGACATATTTGAGAGTGCTTTGGTGATGTAAACGTAATGGATTGTAAGGTCAGCGAATTTGGAGAAATAGTATTGAGGTGTGCATATACTTTTGGAGACTAATTTTTGGATGAGACCAGTAGAAGGTTGGGCCTAAATTATTTAAGGAGGGCGTTCATGGACATTCTTGTTTGGATTTTCTTTAAACGCTAGGGATTCTTCGAGCTGTATAATTTATAGATTTCTTTTTGTTAGTATCATAATCCACACTTATTTATTAGTTTATTGGAAAAAATAAATGATTCTACACCATCTAAGAAATTATTTTTTGGATTTGTAGATATTCAATAGGAGGTGAATAGTAGCATGAGTCAATAGGATTCCAATGTTTCGTCGTTGATAGATTTTATGTTAGATGTGGTGGGATTTGGAAGAGAGACTTAATTCTTTGATTGTCATTGGGGAAGTTTGGTATATTTTCTTGAAATAGCCATTTTGGTTTTTAGAACTTGGGGATCGGTGGAGGTTTTAGTTTTAATATGGTTATGATCCTTTGATTGGTCTCGACAATATGTATAGAGGTGATGAGAGAGTGTTGATTGCTTGGGTATTTGGAAACGGATTGTTAGGGTATATTTTGCTGATTAGACCTTGGTGTAGAAGAATGGAATGTTTAGGTGTCGAATATGGAATTAACATTATCAATGAGCGTTACTATCTTACTTAGTAAAAAAAAAAAGAAAAAACAAGGAGCATTACTATCTTACCTTGTGGGTAGTTCCGAAGTAGAAGATTGTGTCGAGATAAACTTATGATATTAGATCTGATATTGCGGCGTTCAAGTTAATATGGAGTAATACTGATCTTGATAATTGTTTATTTTGGGATCATGTACATATTTCTTAATTTGTACACAAGATTCTGTCGCAAATGTTGATAGAATTTGTAGTGTGTAAGATTCTATGAAATTATATTTCAATGCTTCAGTGCGTGGGTTTAGGCATTAAGTTGTTGAGCGGATTAAAAGTTTGAGTTTGTCGTGACTATTGTTATTAATGGGGATGTTGTAGGGATTTTATTTTGGATGGATTAGTTTTCAATACCCCATTGAAATTTAGTAATTGGCAAGGGTGTCCATGTCTATATGATGATCTACAACAATTTTCTCTCTTTGGGTAAAAATCGGGACTCAAATTTGTAGTTGGAACTTGGTAAATGTTTATTCATTTATTAGCATCCCTGGTATATCAGGTGTTTAATAAGTTAGGTTTGGGGTTTTGATGCTTGGCTCAATGTATAGTACTAGTTAGTAATAGTAGTTTACTCGTTAGTTATTAGCTTATTTAGTTTGGACTTGGATTTATTGTTATTCTTTTGATGACTATGCTGATTCAAAGTTGGAACAATGATGTGGTCGATTTTCTCGTTGTTTTGAATGAGTAAATCTTTTGGTGAAATTGGAGTGTAATTTGAGGTATATTTTTCTAGCTTTACATATGGTTAATGTTGTGTAGTTGTAAGATATTGTGCGGAAAAACATCCAGTTTTAAAGAACGTATATGTACTTTCAGAAATTTTGACGTTTAATCCAGAGAAGAGTATCTAATTGCTAGAAAATGGTCATTGGGCCTCCACGTAATCGGCAGGAATAAAGAAATTAGCATGCAAGAATTGTGACTGCTCTACTCTTCATGTTTTACATTACAGACGTAGAGAGTTGGATTTGAGAGGCTTACTCAGTATAGTCTTAAGTTGGAGTGGTAATTTAATTATGATAACTTGGGCAGTCGATATTGATTTAAGAGTTCAATTAAATTATTGTGTGTTAAGTGTAACGTACAAAAAAAACAAAAACAAAAAGAGAAGGCGAAAAGCTTAGTTTATGAAGAAGTTACATTCATGGAATTGATGAAATATGAAAAGCTTAGAAGTGTAAGGACTTTAGTGGTGGAAATTTGTTATTTATACTTAAGTGGCATGTACGTCATTGTTGTCAAATCATTGGGCGAATTGTAGGCTAGTATTCTTTTGGGGAATTTCGTTATTAAGTTCGGTTTAGAAACTTTATCTTGGAGTGAGTTCCTTGTGATAACGTCGGTATGCATATACATCTAATTGTTAGTTTCCAAGGAAAAAAGTACTACTATTTTGTTCGGGGATGGTTTTGTGTTGGCTTGGAGGATTCTTTGTTATATGATGAGAAGATGGAGAAATTACTTTAAGATACATAGTATATGGTAAACACAGAGGGTTTATTTATGTTTGGATGGAAAGACATATTTGAGAGTGTTTTGGTGATGTAAATGTAATGGTTTGTAAGGTCATCGAATTTGGAGAAATAGTATTGAGGTGTGCATGTACATTTGGAGACTAATTTATGGATGAGACCAGTACAAGGTTGGGGCTAATTTATTTAAGGAGGGCGTTCTTAGACTTTCCTGTTTAGATTTTCTTTAAACGCTAGGGATTCTTCGAGTTGTATATTTTATAGATTTATTTTTGTTAGTATCTTAATCCAGACTTATTTATTAGTTTATTGGAAAAAATAAATGATTCTACAGCATCTAAGAAATTACTTTTTGGATTTGTAGATATTCAATAGGAGGTGAATAGTAGCATGAGTCAATAGGATTCCAATGTTACGTCGTTGATAGGTTTTATGTTAGATGTGGTAGAATTTGGGAGAGGGACTTAATTCTTTGATTGTCATTGGGGAAATTTGGTATATTTTCTCGTAATAGCCATTTTGGTTTTTAGAACTTGGGGATCGGTGGAGGTGTATATTTTATAGATTTCTTTTTGTTAGTATCTTAATCCAGACTTATTTATTAGTTTATTGGAAAAAATAAATGATTCTACAGCATCTAAGAAATTACTTTTTGGATTTGTAGATATTCAATAGAAGGTGAATAGTAGCATGAGTCAATAGGATTCCAATGTTACGTCGTTGATAGGTTTTATGTTAGATGTGGTAGAATTTGGGAGAGGGACTTAATTCTTTGATTGTCATTGGGGAAATTTGGTATATTTTCT
>BPLS01000714.1:868880-905537 GCA_019656275.1 Rhododendron kiyosumense
TGTAATAGCCATTTTGGTTTTTAGAACTTGGGGATCGGTGGAGGTTTTACTTTGAGTATGGTTATGATCCTTTGATTGGTCGCGACAATATATATAGAGGTGATGAGAGAGTGTTGATTGCTTGGGATATTTGGAAACGGATTGTTAGGGTATATTTTGTTGATTAGACCCTGGCGTAGAAGAATGGAATGTTTTGGTGTCGAATATGGAATTAACATTATCAATGAGCGTTACTATATTACTTAGCAAAAAAGAAAAAGAAAAAAGAGCATTATTGTCTTGCGTTGTGGATAGTTTAGAAGTAAAAGATTGTGTCGGGATAAACTTATGATATTAGATCTTATATTGTGGCGTTCAAGTGAATATGGTGTAATACTGATGTTGATTATTGTGTTTTGGGATCTTGAACATATTTATAAATTTGGACAGAAGATTTTGTAGCAAATATTGATAGAATTTAGTAATCGGCAAGGGTGTACATGGCTATATGATGATCAACAACAATTTTCTCTCTTTGGGTTAAAATGGGGACTCTGATTTGTAGCTGGAACTTGGTAAATGTTTATTCATTTATTAGCATCCCTGGTATATCAGGTGTTAAATAAGTTAGATTTGGGGTTTTGTTGCTCGCTGAACGTGTAGTACTAGTTAGTAATAGATGTTTACTCGTTAGTTATTAGCTTATTTAATTTGGGCTTGGATTTCTTGTTATTCTTTTGATGACTATGCAGATTCAAAATTCGAACAATGACTTGGTCGATTATCTTCTTGTTTTGAATGAGTAAATCTTTGGTCAAGTTGGAGTGTAATTTGAGGTATATTTTTCTAGCTTTGCAAGGGGTTAATGTTGTGGATCGTTGTATGATATTACGCAGAAAAACATCCAGTTTTATGGAACGTATATGTACTTTCGGAAATTTTGAAATTTAATCCAAAGAAGAGAATCTAATAGATTGAAAATGGACAGTGGGCCTCTACGTAATCGGCAGGAGTAAAGAAATTAGATTTCAAGAATTGTGACCGCTCTACTCTTCATCTTTTACATTACAGACGCAGAGAGTTGGATTTGAGAGGCTTACTCAACGTGGTTCTAAGTTGGAGTGGTAATTTATTTATGATAACCTGGGCAGTCGATCATGATTTAAGAGGTCAATTAAATTGTTGTGTATTAGGCGTAACTTCCAAAAAAAAAAAAAAGAGATGGCGAAAAGCTTGGTTTTTGAAGAAGTTAGATTCATGGGATTGATGAAATATGAAAAGCTTAGAAGTGTAAGGAATTTAGTAGTGGAAATTTGTTATTCATACATAAGTGGCATGTACGTCATTGTTAAATCATTGGGCGAATTGTAGGCTAGTATTCTTTTGGGGAATTTCGTTATTATGAGTTCGGTTTAGAAACTTTATCTTGGAGTGAGTTCCTTATGATAATGTCGGTATGCATATACTTCTAATCGTTGGTTTCCAAGGGAAAAAAGTATTTCTATTTAGTTATGGGATGGTTTTGTGTTGGTTTGGAGGATTCATTGTTATGTGATGAGAAGTTGGAGAAAGTACTTTAACGTACATAGTATTTGGTAAACGTAGAGGGTTTATTAATATTTGGATGGAAAGTCATATTTGAGAGTGCTTTGGTAATGTAAATGTAATGGATTGTAAGGTCATCGAATTTGGAGAAATAGTATTGAGGTGTGCATGTACTTTTGGAGACTAATTTATGGATGAGACCAGTACAAGGTTGGGGGTAATTTATTTAAGGAGGGCGTTCGTGGACCTTCCTGTTTGGATTGTCTTTAAACGCAAGGGATTCTTCGAGTTATATATTTTATAACTTTCTTTTTATTAGTATCCTAATCCAGACTTATTTATTAGTTTAATGGAAAAAATAATTGATTTTACACAGTCTAAGAAATTACTTTTTGGATTTGGATATATTCAATAGGAGGTGAATAGTAGCATGAGTCGATAGGATTCCAATGTTTCGTCGTTGATAGGTGTTATGTTAGATGTGGTAGAATTTTGGAGAGAGACTTAATTATTTGATTGTCATTGGGGAAATTTGGTATATATTCTTATAATAGCCATTTTCATTTTTAGAACTTGGGGATCGGTGGAGGTTTTAGTTTTAGTATGGTTAGGATCTTTTGATTGGTCGCGACAATATATATAGAGTTGATGAGAGTTTGTTGATTGCTTGGGATATTTGGAAATGAATTGTTAGGGTATATTTTGCTGATTAGACCCTGGCGTAGAAGAATGGAATGTTTAGGTGTCGATTGTGGAATTAACATTATGAATGAGCGTTACTATTATACTATCAAAAAAAAGGAAGAAAAAAGAGCATTATTATCTTGCGTTGTGGGTAGTTCGGAAGTAGAAGATTGTGTCAGAATAAACTTTTGATATTAGATATGATATTGTGGCATTCAAGTGAATATGGAGTAATACAGATCTTGATTTTTGTTGGTTTTGAGATCTTGTACATATTTCTAAATTTGGACACAGGATTCTGTAGCGAATATTGATAGAATTTGTAGTGTGCAAGATTCTATAAAATTATATTTTAATGCTTAAGTGCGTGGGTTTAGGAACTAAGTTGTTGAGTTGATTAAAAGTTTGAGTTGGTTGTGACTATTGTTATTAATGAAGATGTTGTACTATGTGCTTTTATTTTGGATGTATTAGTTTTCAAGACCTTACTATTTTCAAGACCTTACTGAAGTTTAGTTGTCGGCAATGGTTTCCATGTGTATATGATGAGTAACAATAATTTTCTCTCTTTGGGTGGAAAGGGGACTTAGATTTGTAGCTGAAATTTGGTAAATGTTTATTCTTTTATTAGCATCCTTGGTATGTCATGTGTTAAATAAGTTGGTCTTGACTATTGTTATTAATTGGGATGTTGTCCCATGAGTTTTAATTTTGGATGCTTTAGTTTTCAAGACGTTACTGAAGTTTAGTTGTCGGCAAGGGTTTCCATGTGTATATGATGATCAACAATAATTTTCTCTCTTTGGGTGGAAAAGGGGACTCAGATTTGTAGTTGAAATTTGGTAAATGTTTATTCTTTTATTAGCATCCCCGGTATGTCATGTGTTAAATAAGTTAGATTTGGGGTTTTGAGGCTCGGCTCATTATATAGTACTAGTTAGTAACAGAAGTTTACTTATTAGTTATTTGGCTTATTTTATTTGGGCGAGGATATCTTGTTATTCTTTTGATGACTATGCTAATTCAAAATTCGAACAATGACTTGGTTGATTATCTCTGTTCTTTTTTTGAATTTGTAAATCTTTGGGGATGTTGGAGTGTAATTTGAGGTATGTTTTTCTTGCTTTGCAAATGGTTAATGTTGTGAATCATTGTAAAGTGTTGTGTGGAGAAAAATCTAGTTTTAATGGAGAACGTATGTCTTTTTGAAAATTTTGAAGTTTAATCTAGAAGAGAGAATCTAATATCTAGAAAATGGACATTCAGCCTCTACATATCTAGCAAGGGTAAAGTAGTTAGACTTCAACAATTGTGGCCGCACTACTATTTATGTTTTACATTGCAGATGTAGAGAGTTGGATTTGAGAGGCTTACTCAGTTTTGTCCTAAATTGTAATGGTAATTTATTTATGATAACTTGGGGAGTGGATCAAGATTTGAGAGTTCAATTAAAGTGTTGTGTATTAAGTATAGCGTATAGAAAAAAAAAAAGAAAAATCAAAAGCTTAGTTTATTAGGAAGTTCTATTCATGGAACTGACGAAATATGAAAAGCTTTGACGTGTAAGGACTTTAGTGGTGGAAATTTGTTATTCATACCTAATTGGCATGTACATCATTGTTCTCTAATCATTGGGCGAATTGTAGGCCAGGATTCTTTTGGGCCATTTTGTTAATATGAGTTTGATTTAAACCTTTTATCTTGGAGTGAGTTCCTTCTGATAACGTTCGTCTGCGTATATTTCTAATTGTTGGTTTCCTAGGTAAAAAAAAATACTTCTATTTAGTTCTGGGATGATTTTGATTTGGTTTGGAGGATTCGTTGTCATATGATGAGATGATGGAGAAAGTGTTTTAACATAGATAGTATTTGGTAAACATAGTGGGTTTATTTATGTTTGGATGGAAAAATAAATTTGAGAGTGCTTTGGTGATGTAAACGTAATGGATTGTAAGGTCATCAAATTTGGAGAAATTGTATTGAGGTGTGCATGTATTTTTGGAGACTAATTTATGGATGAGAGCAATACAAGGTTGAGGCTAATTTATTGAAGGAGGGTGTTCTTAGACTTCCCTGTTTGGATTTTCTCTTAACGCTAGAGATTCTTTGAGCTGTTATGTATATTATAGATTTCTTTTTGTTAGTATCATAATCCGGACTTGGTTATTGGTTTATTGGAAAAAAGAAATGATTTTACCCTATCTTAGAAAATGCCTTTTGGATTTGAATATATATGGAGTAGGTGAATAGTAGCATGAGTCGATAGGGTTCCAATATTTTGTCGTTGATGGATTCCAATATTTTGTCGTTGATAGGGTATTATGTTAGATGACCTAGTATTTGGGAGAGAGACCTAATTCTTTCATTGTCATTGGAGAAATTTGGTGTATTTTTTTGTGATAGCCATTTAGGTTTTTAGAATTTGGGGATCAATGGAGGTTTTAGTTTAAGAATGGTAAAGACCATTTGATTGGTCACGAAAATATATGTAGAGTTCATGAAAGTGTGTTGATTGCTTGGGATATTTGAAAGTAGATTGTTAAGGTATATTTTTCTGATTAGACCATGGCATAGTAGAATGAAATGTTTAGGTGTTGATTATGGAATTAACAATTATCAATGAGCGTTACAGTCTTACTTAGCAAAAAAAAATAAAAAAAATGAGCGTCACTATCTTGGTTGTTGGTAGTTTGGAAGTAGAAGATTATGTCGGGATAAACTTATGAGATTAGATCTGCTATTTTGACATTCAAGCGAATATGGAGTAATACTGATCTTAATAATTATTGGTTTTGGGATCATTTACTTATTTCTTAATTTGGACACAAGATTCTGTAGCGAATATGGATAGAATTTGTAGTGTGCAATGTTCTATGGAATTATATTTTAATGCTTCAGTGCGTGGGTATAGGTACTAAGTTGAGTGAATTAAAAGTTTGAATTGGTCTTGACTATTGTTATTAATGGGGTTGTTGTACTGTGGGATTTTATTTTGGATGCATTAGTTTTCATGACCTTATTGAAATTTAGTAATCTGCAAGGGTGTCCATGTCTATATGATGATCAACAACAATTTTCTCTCTTTGGGTGGAAAAGGGGACTCTGTTTTGTAGCTGGAATATGGTAAATGCTTATTCATTTATTAGCATATCTGGTATATCAGGTGTTAAATAAGTTAGATTTGGGGTTTTGAGACTCGCCTCAATGTATAGTACAAGTTGGTAATTGAAGTTACTTATTAGTTATTTGGCTTATTTTATTTGGGATTGGATATCTTTTTATTCTTTCGAATGACTGTGCTGATTCAAAATTCGAACATTGACTTGGTTGATTATCTTCTTTCTTGTTTCGAATGTGTAAATCTTTGGCGAAGTTGGAACGTAATTTGAGGTATATTTTTCTAGATTTGCGAATGGTTAATGTTGTAGATCGTTATAAGATGTTTTGTGGAAAAAAATCCTGTTTTAAATAACGTATATGTACTTTCGAAATTTATGAAGTTTAATCTAGAAATGAGAATGTAATAGCTAGAGAATGGACATTGGGCCTTTACGTATCCGGCATGTACGTCATTGTTGTCTAATCATTGGGCGAATTGTAGGCTAGTATTCTTTTGGCCCGTTTCATTGTTAAGAGTTTAGTTTTTAGACCTTTTATCTTGAAGTGAGTTCCTTATGATAACGTGTGTATGTGTATACATCTAATCGTTGGTTTCCAAGGGAGAAAAATACTTCTATTTGGTTCTGGGATGATTTTGTGTGGTTTGGATGATTCATTGTTAGATGATGAGAAGATGGAAAAATTGCTTTAACATACATGGTATTTGGTAAACATAGAGGGTTTATTTATGTTTGAGAGTGCTATAAACGTAATGGATTGTAAGGTCATCGATTTTGGAGAAATAGTATTAAGGTGTGCATGTATGTTTGGAGACTAATTTATGGATGAGGCCAGTACAAAGTTGGAGCTAATTTATTTAAGGAAAGCGTTCTTAGACTTTTCCATTTGGATTTTCTTTAAACGCCAAGGATTCTTTGAGTTGTTATTTATTTTATAGATTTTTTTATGTTAGTATCCTAATCCAGACTTCGTTATTGGTTTTTTGTAAAAAATAAACGATTTTACGCCGTCTAAGAAAATGCATTTTGAATTTGTAGATATTCAGTTGGAGGTGAATAGTAGCACGCATCGATAGGATTCCAATATTTTGTCGTTGATAGGTATTATGTTGGATGACTTAGGATTTGGGAGAGACTTTATTCTTTGATTGTCATTGGGGAAATTTGGTGTATTTTCTTGTGATAGCCACTTAGGTTTTTAGAACTTAGAGATCAATGGAGGTTTTATTTTTAGAATGGTTAGGATCGTTTGATTGGTCACGACAGTATATGTTGAGTTCATGAGAGTGTGTTGATTGTTGGGGATATTTAGAAGTGGATTGTTAAGGTATATTTTGCCGATTAAACCCTGGCGTGGAAGAATGGAATGTTTATGTGTCGATTATGGAATTAACATTATCATTGAGCGTTACTCTCTTACTTAGCAAAAAAAAAAAAAAAAGAGTGCTGCTATCTTGGGTTGTTGGTAGTTCGGAAGTAGAAGATTGTGTCGGGATAAACTTATGGGATCAAATATGCTATTTTGACATTCAAGTGAACATGGAGTAACACTGATCTTGATTATTGTTGGTTTTGGGTTCATTTAGTTATTTCTTAATTGGGACACTAGATTCTGTTGCGAATATGGATAGAATTTGTAGTGTTCAAGATTCTATAGAATTATATTTTAATGCTTCAGTGCATGGGTTTAGGCACTAAGTTGTTGAGTGAATTAAAAGTTTGAGTTGGTCTTGAAAAGAGAATCTAATAGCTAGAAAATGGACATTGGGGCTCTACATAACCGGCAGGATTAAAGTAATTAGACTTCAAGAATTGTGACCGTGCTACTCTTTATGCTTTACATTGAAGACACAGAGAGTTGGATTTGAGAGGCTTACTCAGTATAGTCTTAAATTAGAGTGGTAATTTATTTATGATAAATAGGGCAGTGGATCATAATTTGAGAGTTCAATTAAATTGTTGTGTATTAAGCGTTGCGTACAAATAAAATGGAGGATGAAAAGCTTGGTTTATTAAGAAGTTAGATTCATGGAACTGATGAAATATGAAATTTTTTGAAGTGTATGGACTTTAGTGGTGGAAATTTGTTATTCATACTTATGTGGCATGTACATTGTTGTTGTCTAATCATTAGGTGAAATGTAGTCTAGGATTCTTTTTGCCCATTTTGTTATTATGAGTAAGGTTTAGACCTTTTATCTTGGAATGTGTTCCTTATGATAACGTCTGTATGCATATACTTCTCATCGTTGGTTTCCAAGGGAAAAAAAAAAACTTCTATTTTGTTATGGGATGATTTTGTGTTAGTTTGGAGGATTCATTGTTATATGATTAAAAGATGAATAAATTGCTTTAACATACATAGTATTTGGTAAACATAGAGGGTTTATTTATGTTTGGATGGGAAGACATATTTGAGAGTGATTTAGTGATGTAAACGTAATGTATTGTAATGTCATCGAATTTTGAGAAATAGTATTGAGGTGTGCACTTTTTTTTGAGACTAATTTATTTATGGGACCAGTTTCTTAGACTTCCATGTTGTGATTTTCTTTAAGCACGAGGGATTCTTCGAGTTATATATTTTGTAGATTTCTTTTTGTTAGTATCCTAATCTAGATTTGGTTATTGGTTTATTGGAAAAAATAAATGATTTTACACCATCTAAGAAAGTACTTTTTGGATTTGTAGATATTCAGTAGGAGGTGAATAGTCACATGAGTCAATAGGATTCCAATGTTTTCTTGTTGATAGGTATTATGTTAGATGACGTAGGATTTGAAAGAGAGACTAAATTCTTTGATTGTCATTGGGAAGATTTGGTGTATTTTCTTGTGAAAGCCATTTAGGTTTTTAGAACTTAGGGATGAATGGAGGTTTAAGTTTTAGAATGGTTAGGATCGTTTGATTGGTCACGACAATATATGTAGAGTTCATGAGAGTGTGTTTATTGCTTGGGATATTTGGAAGTGGATTGTTAGGGTATATTTTGCTGATTAGTCCCTGGCGTAGAAGAATGGAATGTTTTGGTGTCGATTATGGAATTAACTTTGTCAATGAGCGTTACTATCTTGGGTTGGGAGTTCGGAAGTAGAAGATTGGGTCGGGATAAACTTATGAGATTAGATATGCTATTGTGACATTCAAGTGAATATTGAGTAATACTGATCTTGATTATTGTTGGTTATGAGAACATTTACTTATTTTTTAATTTGGACAAAAGATTCTATAGCGAATATGGATAGAATTTGTTACGCCATCGATTTTTAATATATTTATAAATGAATTCCATAAATAAAATGTCACCTTAATCCATGCGATACCCCAAAGAGTTTGACATTTCCATCTCTTTAACAACACTTCAACATCCAATAGTTTTCAACAGATTACGTATTTGGCTCCAAGACCCAAATTATCGTAAGTATCGAAAATTTATATGTTAAGGGTTTACAATACTCTTAAGTCAAAAGAATTATTAAGTGAAGTTACAAATACATCTTCCCAAGAGATTTACAAGATGACTAGATAACTCCTCTATGTTAGCTTTTTATGTTAGCTTTCAAAATAATGTCCACGTCCAAGCACTCCAAACATGCAGCTACTCCCCTGAGTTAGTACTTGAAAATAATGTAAGGTTTGAACTATATTAGCCCAGTAGGAAGCTCTAATCTAACCATGTATGCACCTGATATGTAGGGATGATCTCATGATGAATAATGACAAGAAGATTCGATGAATGGGCAATAACAATCATCCATAATCCAGCATTTCATTTTCAGAACCAACCGTATGACTTGATAAGTAACATTTTCAAGTACCATGTGTCCAATTGTGTCTCGTACATGTGTCTTGAGCTGTAGTTCCTATCGGGCCAATTAAAAGATCCCGATGTCCTCTAGATCCAAACACCTTAGCGGCAAAAGTTCGAACACCTAAAGGCCTCAAAATACCCGCAATTGAAATAATAAGCCCAGCCCAAGAATCAAAACCAAATCCTAATCCAAGCAACCCTAATTACTGTTGGCACAAAAAAACAAAGCAGCCGCCACACTTGGAGTTGGGTTTGGGAGGCTTACTTTGTATAATCCTAAATTGGAGTGATAATTTATTTATGGAAAGTAGGGCAGTGGATCATGATTTGATAGATCAATTAAATTGTTGTGTATTAAGCATAGCGTACAAAAAAAGAAGAAGAAAAGGACGAAAAGCATGGTTTATTAAGAAGTTAGATTCATGGTATTGATGAAATATGAAAAGTTTTGAAGTGTAAGGGCTTTCGTTGTGGAAATTTGTTATTCATACCTAAGTGACATGTACATCATTGTTGTCTAATCATTGGGTGAATGGTAGGATAAGATTCTTTTGGTCCGTTCGTTATTATGAGTTTGGTTTAGACCTTTTATTTTGGAGTGAGTTCCTTATGATAATGTCTGTATGCGTATACTTCTAATCGTTGGTTTGCAAGGGAAAAAAAAATACTTCTATTTAGTTCTGGGATGATTTTCTATTGGTTTGGAGGATTCATTGTTATATGATGAGAAGATGGAGAAATTGCTTTAACATACGCAGTATTTGGTAAACTTAGATGGTTTATTTATGTTTGGATGGAAAGACATATTTGAGAGTTCTTTGGTGATGTAAACGTAATGGATTATAAGGTCATTGAATTTGGAGAAATAGTATTGAGATGTGCAGGTGTTTTTGGAGACTGATTTATGGATGAGACCAGTACAAGGTTGGGGCTAATTTACTTAAAGATGGGTGTTTTTAGGCTTCCCTTTTTGGATTTTCTTTAAATGCTTGGGATTCTACGAGTTGTTATATATTTTATAGGTTTCTTTTTGTTAATATCCTAATCTAGACTTGGTTATTGGTTTATTGGAAAAAATAAATGATTTTACACCATCTAAGAAAATGCTTTTTGGATTTGTAGATATTTAGTAGGAGGTGATAGTAGCACGAGTCGATAGGATTCCAATGCTTCGTTGTTGATAGGTATTATGTTAGATGACCTAGGATTTGGAAGAGAGACTTAAATCGTTGATCGTCATTGTGAAAATTTGGTGTATTTTCTTGTGATAGCCATTTAAGTTTTTAGAACTTTGGGATCAATGGGGGTTTTGAGTTTTAGCATGGTTAGGATCGTTTGATCTGTCACGAAAATATATGTAGAGTTCATGAGAGTGTATGGATTGCTTGAGATATTTGGATGTGGATTGTTAGGGTATATTTTGCTGATTAGACCCTACATAGTGTAGACACCTTATTTTGGACTTTCTACATTAGTTTACTTTTGGTATTTGATTCCCCGATGATGAAACGGATCAAAAACACCTCGGGAATGGTAAGCGGTTGAGCTTTTATTTAAGCATTTTGAAATCTAAAAAGACTTTTCAAAACCCTATTGGCATGCGCTGGTTGAGAACCAGCGCTTGCAACCAGCGCTTGCGGGTCGAAGTGCTAGCTGTTGGTCAAATGGTCCTGATTGACCGTTGACCAGCGCGTGATCATTTGGACCCGCACGCGCGCGTCCCCGACCATCGTGTGTTGATTAATTTGCGGCCGACTCTTTACTTTCCATTTATGGAAGGTTTTTGGAAGCTTTCCACTAATGGAATGGTTTCTATTAATGGAATACAGGGTTTCCATTAATGGAAGGGTTTTGCCTTATAAATACCCCTGTATTCTTTCAATTAAAAAGGTTACAAAAATGATACAAGCCAAGTTACTAACCTTTGTTCATCTCTTAGTTCATTGAAAGAGATACGAAAGGGCATTCAAACCAAGTTTCTAATCTACTATTTATTCTCCATCCATCAACACTTCTACCCTTCAAACATCCTCCATTCATACTTCCAACTTAAGCTCAATCATCTTTAAACCCAACCAAAGGTATAAACACCTTTGTATTGTTTCCTTGTTCTGATCCATGAGGGGGTTTGGCAGAGTCAAGGTTGGTAATCAATACTAGTCCTGGCCCTAAAGCTGGCCAGGTTTTAAAAATCGTTTAGAGCCAGCGTGCGCCGGTCATAAACATGTGTACGCCGGTCCTTGGCGGTACGTACAATTTTTAAACTTGATTTGTCTAAGATATGTTTGGAACCTGTCTGGAACTAGCGTGATCCACTTTTGGATTAGCGTGAAGATCTAGCATGGGGTCAGGATCCCTCTTTTATGCTTTATTTCTTGTCTATACATCACTGCGAGCTTGCTTAATAACCAATTTACTACTTTTCTATGTTAAAACTGCTAGTTACCTTTCAATACTCATTTCTGCTGTTATGGAATGGCTCTGGGGACCTTCTGGTCATGTTCCAGAATCCAGAAAATGCAAAGCCAAGCACTGGATAGGAGGCTATGACTAGTGTACGTCAATACTCTACCTGGATGCGCTAGTGTATCCCAGTCCAGTGGCTAACCCTTGCATGGCAACTAGGCATTGACCTCTATTTTGTTCCCTCACTGTTTAAGGGGTGTTTTGTTCATTTTATGGCTATAAGCCCTTTCAAACTTTTTATTACTATATATAACTGCTATGTAAACTGTTTGGTTTATCTTGGGTGTGCACTGGTCATTTCTAGAGCTCAGATGATTGAAAATAAGAGCTGTGGGCTTAGGCTTACTGGTGCACGCAAGTTAATGAATGGCATGCGCAGGTGTAGTCATCATGCAGTGATTTGATCAGTGCATGCTGGTTTCTTCCTGCGTACGACACTTTAGAACTGCTCCCTCCAGTCTGTTTAAAACTCTCATAGGAGTCTGTTTTCAATCTATACTAATTGTTTCAATAAAGCAAGCATGCCATTTTATCATATCCTTTCAACATGTTACAGTTTTAATCCCTTTAAACTGTTCCCCTACCTTAACTGGTTAAAAAGAATGATTAATGAGAGAGAAAAACAAATGTTTTACAAAATGCTCGAGTAGAGACCGATCTCTGGATTGGGCAAGAGAGGTGCCTTAAAACCCTTCCCCTCTTGTAACCTGGCTCCTGAACCTTGAGGTTGTTCTCTTTTATCAAATGGGAGTATTGACCTTTTCCTGTCTTGGTTGGCATCTTACTAGTTTCGGGTTGTTATTTTCTCTTTAGGGTTCCGACATTTGATCGTTAGTGTGTGGGGTACTATCGTTCATTGGTTTTCTCCTCACTCCATTGTGATGCCTCTTTTTCTTTGAACGGCGGAAAAAGGAATTATATTAATAATGAAAGAAGTACAACAATTCACAACATGAGAGTAGCATCCCTCTAGATTGGCACCTTGCACTGCCCCTTGCTATTTAAGTTTCAAGGATTGACAAGAAATTAACCCGAACAACCCACCCAAATTACAAGGTTTATAGACCCAGATTACAAGCATAATGCTTCACCCTAAAAGTCTTTTCCTGATAATAGCACAACATTACGCGATAAATCCTCATCTGTATCCCATGCACTTGACAAGGCAGCATGTTGAAACCATTTGTAAGGTAGGGAATCATTAGGTCTGAAATAACTTCCAAGAGAGAATAGTAGTGGCATATTTTAGCAGCATATTCCACCCCATTCAGTAAATTGGGCATCCAATTCAGATCAGCCATTGTGATGCCTCTTTCACTCCAATAAAAAACACTTTTAGCGATGAAATTCAAAATTCATCACCAAATGATACCTTTTGGTGAGGAAAAGATATTTTGTTGCCAAATTAGACCTATCTGGCAAGAAAATGGGATTTCATCGTCAAATAACCTTTTTTGCGGGAAAAAAAAACCCATATTTCGTAGCCAAATGCAAAACCAATTAATTTTTTCAACAAATAATCTATATTGATTTATATTATACATAGATTACTTTAAAAATTATTGAAAAAGTAGTAATATATATTAATTTTACAATATTATCAATGAAATGATAAGTGGTGCATTGGTAGGAGTCATATTTTAGAAATCATAGATCCCAAGTTCGAGTCCAAGCAACAATCAAGGGGAATAATTTTTCTAGTTTGGTTGTTTTGGGAGGCAAAAATAAATAAATAAAAAATTGTTGCTAAAATGTACATTTTTCGATGAGTTTTTTCATTGCCAATAACAGCTGCCACCCTTTTGGCGTCAAATAAAAGATGATGAAATTTTTCATCACCAAAACTTTGGCGACGAATTTTGTATCTTCTGAAACGAAAGACCGAATTTGTTGTAGTGTTGCTTAGAATCTTTGTAATTTCACTAATTTGTTTCATAGATTAATAAAATCTTTTTATGCTCTTCAAAAAGTATAGATTGCAAGGGGTCTTTTAGTTAGTAAGGAGGGCTCCACAAGCGATATGTGATGGGGACAAGTGTGAAAGATTGAGTCCCATATCAGACAAATAAGATAGTTGTTAGACCTTAATATAGAAGTGATAAATGGCTCACCCATTTGTTAATGCCATTCGTATATGCGATGTGGTGTGAACTTTCTAGATATTTCGCTACGGATTGGGCCTACACCGTGTAGGCTACAAAGGCGGGGACTGTGCTGTGCCGCTTCATGCTGCACAACGTGTTGCGCTGCTGCCGACGAGGCCTTTCCGGCATTAGTCCGACGATCGAAGACGTTCACTGCATAGAGCTCGTCGAGTACTACAAGTATACCAAAAAAAAAACTTGATCAAATATTGTTAAGTACCTCATTGGAATACATATAACTTGAAAAAAAATGAATCCTAATTGATATGAAACACTGGATCAAAACCACTGAATTCATTTTTTTCAAGTTATATATGTTCCGATGAGGTACTTAACGATATTTGATCGAGTTGTTTTTTGGTGCAAATGTAGAATTCGACGAGCTCTATGCAGTGAACGTCTCCAATCACCGGACCGATGCCAGCAAAGCCTTGTCGGCGGCTGCACAACACGCTGTGCAACATGAAGCTGCACAGCACAATCCCCTAGTCCGTAGGCTGCACGCATGCGCGTGAGAGAATCTCAAATGTTGATACGTCTTTTGGTTTTCTGTTTTGTTTTCTTGGTTTTTTCCTTGTTTAGTTTTGTGTGGTGTGGGCAGCTAGTTTTCTGGGTATGACACTGTACGAGGACAAAAGAATAGGCAACCAATTCGGCTTCGGATCCACTGTTCGACTTTCCTCTGTCCGACTCCCTATCTCACTCTTGTAAATGTGCCACGCTATCTATTTCCTTCTCCCCTTTAGTCTCCGTTTGGTGGTGCCTATAATGTATTAATGTTTAATGATTTTGTGGAATCCATTTCGGGTCCCAAAAAAATAATTCAAATATCAAGTTATTCTTAAAAAATATTTTTCTATCTGTTATTGTAAAAAATTAACTCAATTTGATATTCCTTAAGCTTTTTGAACATCTGTAGGATCGTTATGAATTTAGGAAAAGTTAAAGATTAACGACCAAATACTCAAATTTAAATTATTGATTGATTATTTTTTATAGGGTCCATTTCGGGTCCCAAAAAAATAATTCAATATCGGTAAAGCTTTTTCAAAATTCTTAGTGTACGTTCCTACCGATGCTAAAAAAGCCTTAACGAGTATCGAATTGAGTTAATTTTTTACAATAACAGATAGAAAAATATTTTAAGAATAACTTCCAGTTTAAATTATAAAACAAAAGGATGTGGTGACAAGTTGTTTAAACGACTTAGATTCATTTGATCTAAAGACCGTAGTGCATCCTCCCACTTTCCGATTAAGTGCCCATGGTTTTCATCTAAATCACACAGTTGTCATCCCCTTCCAACAGGGATCCGTAGTATCGTAGGCACAGGCTAGCACTAATAGAGTAATAATTGAAAATAGAGATAATAATTGGAGAGAGAAAAAAAAAGAGAGTAATTATTGGAAGAAAATAAAATAATGATTAGAATTTAAAATCTAAAATCCATAAATGAACAGGATTGAAATGAGCTCCACACAATCATCAAACATCATGCCAATTTATGGACACCACCAAACGAAGACTAAAGGGGAGAAGGGAGTAAATAACGTGGCAAGTTTACAAGAGTGGGATAGGGAGTCGGACAGAAGAAAATCGGACATTGGATCCGAAGCCACCCAATTCACATGCTGTCTGATCAAAAAAATTAACATATCCTGCCACTATTTATTTATTTATATTTTGATGGAAACATGATGCCACTTTTGAAATTTACCATCGCCATTTACTTTTAAATTACAAGCTAGAAAACAAGGATTCTTTAAACACTAAAATAATAGGCAGCAATTTACTCAAAAAAAAAAAAAAAAAAAAGCTAATGCCAAAATCAAAAGTGTTGCTGTCAAAACTCTTCCATGTGAATTTACTTCTTTGGCCTCCTTCGAACCTCACCTACTCTACTCTCTCACAAACCCAATTTTGGGTATACTCCAAATCCACCGGCAAATCGCCCTTCCCAGAAATCGAGGGGATCCAAAGGAAAAAAATTATTGGATCGATCTTGCACCCTTAGAGTAAAAACCACTAATGGGTTTCTTTTCACGAGGAAATATTGGAAGGCGAGTTGCTTGCTTTAGGAGAGAACGACGGTGGAAAGGTCTGTGAGAGGCGGCCGCGAGGTGGGCGCCGTGTGGAGAAATCACGGTCTTTTGGCGTCGAAGGGAAGGGCGATTTGCTGGTGGATTTGGAGTATACTCAGAATTGGGTTTGTAAGAGAGAGAATAAAGTAGGTGAGATTGGGATGATGGCAGAGAAGTAAATTCCCAAGGAAAAGTTTTGACAGCAACACTTTTGGTATTGGCATTATCAGCTGTCTGATAGTAATCTTATTTAGCAGATTTTCTCGTAATCGGCCCATCCATTTTGTGTGTTGTACAGTGTTCATCGCATTGCTTGTTGGTTGAGTTCTTCATGTCTTGTTAGTTTTACTTTATGGCAAATAGCTTATACAAGCTAGAATGAAGCCAAGTGGGGATAAATGGCGGCGGCTCCCACCATAAGAATTTCAAAAAATGCTATTACGATACTGTAAAGAGTATTTTATTCTCCAAATTTTATAGATTCGCCACCACTAGCTTTAATTCACTATTTTTTATTATTTTTTGTTTTATAGGAAATCTTTAATTTACTAAATTTTTTTGAGAAAGGAGGCCCTGAAAAATAGTCCAAAATTAAATTCAATGGGCCAAATGAAATGTTATGAAAGATGAGGTCGAAATTAAGAAGGAAAAAAAAAAAAATCAAACTTCACACTGGTTTTGGGAAAACTCCGTGGAAAAATGGGGAAAAAAATCTAAAAGTAAACCAAAAAAAAAAAAAGAAGAAGAAGAAAAAGCAACTCATCAACGGTTGTGATTGAGCAGTGTCGATATTTGCAAAGAAACCTTTTCAAAGTCGAAGACATATGCAAGATTGCTGAGAAATATTATCCATTTATCCTTAAGATTTCATTTGCAAAATTATGAGCTCAATATTTTAAGAATCCCAACTTTCAATATTTGACTATCATATCATAGTTGTGTCGGGTGTTAAAATAAGAAAGCTCAAAATTTATTCTCTTGTCGATAGATTAATTAATCTTATAATGACTTTGCTCGTTTTAGCGGATACGGCGGAGCACTACTAGAAAAAGTATATTTGCTAACGAAAAACATAGCTGGTATTCAGAAAGTCTTTCGTCACCTATAGGTTATCTCCAAAAATAACTTTTGCTGACGAAAATCTTGTTGTTTCGTGACCATTTTTTTTGTCAGCAAATATATTTTTTCTTGCAGTGAAGTGTGCATTTTCAGCTATGAAACTTGTGAATACTAGATTGCGCTATAGGATGAAGGATGAATTTTTGACAAGTTTCTTGATCACATATATTGATAGGACATGCTAGAAGTTTTGATACCAATTCTAATATTATCGATACTTCCACCATTTTTTTTGTCAGCAAATATATTTTTTCTTGTAGTGGAGTGTGCATTTTCAACTATGAAACTTGTGAATACTAGATTGCGCTATAGGATGAAGGATGAAATTTTGACAAGTTTCTTGATCACATATATTGATAGGACATGCTAGAAGTTTTGATACCAATTCTAATATTATCGATACTTCTAACATTAAAGAGGATCACAATATCTTCACGATGATTCACTTTGGTAAATAGATTAAATTAAAATGACTCTTTCTTAGTACTGTATGTGCATAAGAGTCATAAGACAAACAATTTTACTATAGTTTTTAGTATGTTATTTTAATTTTTTTTCTAAAGCCAATAAATAAGTATATTGTAGTTTATCTTTTTATTTTATTTCTAGTATATATGTTTGCCATTACTAACATGAAATCCTGACTCAGTCCTTGAATACAAGTTGCAATTGGAAGAAACATTTAGTTTTTCCTCATTCCCAAACCTTCAACCAACAACTTTGTGAAACGATTCTATAGGCCCCGAGATTAATTGGAGTGCATCCAAGCTAGTCTGAATATCCGATTATTTGAAAGGGAAAAAAAACCACAATGGTACAATGTGAGTTTATTAGAATAAATTAATTGGACCACGAGATAGATGAAGCAAGTCGTGGGAGAAATACTAGAAGCTCACAGAAACCCCTTGTCTTGAAAACTTTTGATGGAGTCACCAAACATTTCATCAAGTGTCTTCAAAGGAGGAAGTCCCAACTTAATAATCTTGCTACTGTCCATGCTGTGTGGGTTGTTATCACCTTCATTGCTGCTACACCTACATCAAAGTAACAAATATTTCACCGGTTATTGCACTGCATGCTTACATTATATTTGAACTTGTGGTAATTAATAAAATGACACAGAAATATATATATAAACGGTGCAAGAATAATATTGTGACATATATCCCTTCCCCTTCGCTACACGAGCCAAGGGCTGACGATTCCAATCAGCTAAACACCCAGTTTGGGTCATCAAACCGCTCTTTTTCTACAACATATTAAAAAATACTATTCAAATAAGTAATAGGTTGTTATGTATGAAAACTGAGATACGGAGTATTTATTAAATGATATTGGAATCGCATTTTCTATCGGAATACTATTCAAATAAGACAAAACAAAAGAGGTGAAGCAGAAAAATCAGTGATTAAGGTGCAACACATGAGGATGTGAGTGTCTAGGTCAGTACTATTATAAAAGCAGGCCTAGGAGTTCGTTTTTTCCGTTGTTACCCGGAGAAAAATTTTACAATGCCGAGCGGGTATATCTTACGTGGTGTTCGTTCGATATTTTTGAGCCGTCCGATGCACTTTTGAACATCTCAGATTAAAACATTTTCTCTCCTTTCACCCCTCCTCTTTCTCTCATCAAATCTGAGTTGTCCAAAATCGCATCGAACGGCTCGGATATGTCGAGCGGGCACCACGAGCGTGGTACCCACCTGGCACTGAAAAATTTCTCTGTTACCCGTATCAACAAGTTTATAATTAAAAATTAAATAATTGTAGTAATACTAGCTAAAGCCACAACATTTAGTTAGCGTTTTCAACATATAACAAGTTAATCAATTGCCCATTAAAAAAAAACACATAGCACTTAAATAAAAAATGCTAGGTGCACAATATCCGAACATAATACCAGACATAACCCCTCACATATACGTGGGTCCTGCATGTTAAATGTGTGTGGGACTCATGTGTATTTGAAGGGTTGTGTTCGAATGATTGTGCACTTAGCATCTCTCATAGTATTATGCTATTTCTCCCATTAAATGAGATAGGCCATATGGGATCGGGGTTTCTCCCGTCGCAGGTGATCTCCCTCTCCCGATCTAGATCCGGGAGTTTTCTCTCTTTTCCTCCATCACTCTCAATCCTCCTTTTCCTCCCCATACTACCGGCACTACCGCCTCTTTCCATCGCTCCTTCTCCAATAATTCCACTGCGTTGTCTGGCAGTTTGTCACTAATTTTCGTCGTTGTGGCCACTGGAGGTTGTTTGTTGTGCGACTCGCGGTCGCTGAAGGTTGGTTTGGCAATCAAAGTCACTGGGATCTTGACGGAGACGGAGCCTTGGCCTCGGAATGGTCTGTGATGGTGTGACTTGTCCTTAATTCGGTGCGACTCAGTATGACTCAGTGGATGACTCAATGGGCTACTCAGGTGAATTTTTTTTTTTTGGGGGAAAGTGGCTACCAAGATGACTTGTTATACATGTTATTGATTGGTTGTTTCTGTTTTCTTTTTCAGATTGCAACTTTCTGCCTCCATTTGGAGGATTGTTCTTTCTGTTTTGTTGGGAGGTCGTTGTTCTCTAGTATGTCCTATCCCTGTGCGGGCTTTTCTTTTCCTTCACAGGATTCTCTCATCCCTTTGGAGGCTGTGTGGATTATTTTGATGTGATGACAGTGAGTTTTCGAAGTGATGACAATTCTGTGGTGTTAAGGATATTGATTCCTATATTGCTTGAGAGTGGAATGAGTGATCACCAGCGTTTGTTGTCTACGCTCCGTCATTACCCCTAGCCTGGCTCTCTAGCTATTGCTCTCCATGCCAGGCCCGGCCCTATGTTTTCCGGGGCTCTAGGCGACCAACCAATTTGGGGCCCTTCACATCTACAAATGAAATATTTTCAAAATATACAAATTGTCCCAAATATAAGTTTTGCCCTGAGTTTTCTCTTTTCATATCTAGACAGGTAACATCTTTTAAGCTTCATGATAATTGATAAGCTGGGGTAAAAGGGAAAAAAAGAGAGGTATTAATCATGTAACATACTTTCTCTTGTTCTATATGCCTATTTTATTCTATATGCACCACCACACCACATTCCAACATATTTTATTCTAGAGGAATAAAAAACAAGAGCACAACTCCACAAAATCACAAATCTCACGGCTGAATCAGTGAATCGACTGATGGCTTTAACCCTATTTTCGAGCAATTAAACAAATAGTTCTCAACTTCCTAAATGCATAAACAAATAATACTTGCAAAAGACAAAAGCATTAACAAATGCCCAAAGCCCATACCTGGTACTTTGGCAGATTGATTTCTTGCCGAGTTGCCACGAAAACTGATTCTTGTATTCACATTTTTACCTCTTCTGGCTCTTCAAGGGCAGGGGCTAAAAGTATTTTGGGGCTTTGTTGGGTTAGGGCTACAAGTAAGACTGTAGAAGATGAAATTTGGGGGTGAGAGACATATAGAGACTAGAGAAGGCGAGAGGAGAACAGAATTGGAGAAGCCGACGTCGGGGTTGGAGCTTTCAGATTTCAATTCGGTGCTGTGAAAGTGTGAGACCAGAGGCAAAGCCGACTTGGCTTTTTCATTTGTGGTTCTATTGAATTTTTTTTTTCCCCCCTGAGTTGTCATAGGAATTTCTGGATTGGGTTGAAAAAATCTTTTGGGCCGTGTTTTAAAATGGGCCTCACTTAGTTAACATTGGGTACAAATTTTGGGCCTAAAGACTCCTAGTGTAGTATACTAACTTATAATGGAGGGGCCCTAATTTTAGGCCTTCGTTGTCCCTTCGGTTTTGTTTTCCAGTTTGCCTCTCCGGTTTCCCTTTTGCCTCTTCTCATTGCTGCTCCTTGGTTTCGTTCTCTCCATCAAGGTGGTTGACTGCCAGTTATACTGTTGGGGTAACCCTTTCAACCTAACGGTTATGCCTGACCTCCACAGTTTGTGATAGCGAGGCTCACACGACTCTATTGGTCTTTTCTCCTGGGTTCTAACTAGTTTCTGGGCCCAACAATTCTATGAGGCGGTGGCAGTCATCGGTTATTTTCTCGCTGGCTGCTTTAGTGTTGCGCCTGGGTTGGTTGTGGCTGTGAGTCGAGGGTGGCTATGTGAGTGTCCGGTGTGTTGGTAGTGGCGACTGTGTTGGTTAGGGTTAGGGTATGGTTTGGGTGTTTTGGCCTTAATTGATTGGGCTTCTCCTATTATCTAGCCTTTAAGGCCCTTTAGGTGTTTGGGCTTAATTGTTTGGACGTATCTCTTGTATCTGAACTTTTAGGCTTTTAGGTGTTTGGGTTGCATCCCATGTTTTATGGGCCTGGTCACTTGGGTGTTTCCTTAGTTGGCATCTTGCCAATCAAGGATTAGGTTTCGGACTGGGCACTCTTTTGCCGTTTCCTTGTCCTTTTAGTCTTTGTAACAACTTCAAAAATTAATAAAATTTATTTTGCTGTTCAAAAAAAAGAAGTGAGTTCCATTTAGGATAGCGTATGCCAGTGTTTCAGCCAAAATTGCCACCAAGGGAGTAATGATATTGGTAGTAATTTTTGGTGGAACACATATCTTTTGTAAGCAAGACTCACTAATTCTGCATTTAAGATGCCGTGTGGCAGTTTAGTGAGTTGAGTTAGTTGGTTAGTTAATCTCTGATTAGTTTACTGCTAATTTGTTTTCTGTTATGATTAGCAAGTGATTAGTTGTGTTGTATAAAAAGCGGGAGTTGCCCTCTGTTGTAAACAGATTGGAAAAAATGAAATAGAATCCAGTTCAATTGTTCTCTCTCTCTCTAGATCTTGATTTTCCATATGGTATCAGAGCCTTCAAACGCTAATCGCGCGATCCTGAGGTTGATTCTTCTCTTCGTCTGTCATCGTGTTCCAGTTCTCACGGCTTTCTAGCATCTGTTCATCTCCGTGTTGAAACCCTAACTCAAGAACACAGCAGCATGACAACGACGACGGTAACTCTACCAGCTTCTCTTGCCTTTCTTGTGTCCAACTTCCATTCTCTAGCCAATATTAAACTCGATGGCCCTAATTACCTGTTGTGGTGAGTACAAGTAGAGAACGTTATGATTGCTAATGGCTATTACGAGTATTTGGACGGCACTATTGTTTGTCCTCCTGCTACAATTCAAACTACTGAGGGCCAAACCTCTGTGAATCCTGCATTTACTTTGTGGAAGCTTATAGATTCTCAACTGTTGTCATGTTTGACTGCATCTATCTCTCAAACAACTCTCCCATACGTTCTAGGGTTACGACATACACACGAGGTTTGGACTTCTCTGTCTACAAGATACAATTCGCTATCCACTAGTCATATTCAAGAGCTCAAAACTCGACTATATACCATAAGCAAGACCACTACCATGGAAAAGTATATTGATACCATTAAGGAATATGCTCAGAAATTGGCAGCAGCAGGGTGTCCCATGGCTGAAGATGACTTGGTTTTCCATACTTTGAGAGGGTTACCAAAAGTTTTCAATGGCTTTAAAACTGCAGTTAGAACAAGGGGAGGTAGTCCTATCACTCTAGAGGAACTGTTTAACATGTTGAATGGTGAGGATCTACAACTTATTCAAGAAACATCCACTAATAATGATATCTCCTCAGTTTTAGTGGCCACTCAAAACAATAGTGCTGTGCAAGGTCAATCTGGTAATGGTTCTATTCCTCAAACCTCTTTTTCTTAAGCACAAGTTCCAATGCTTACTGCATAGTCACAGCAGTTTGGGGTTCCAATGTCTTCACCACAATTTGTGCCACAAGTTAATACTAACTTCATGCCTCAACCTTTCAATCAGTTTCTGCCCCAGTCTCATTTTGCTCCACAAACTTTTAGACCTTTTCTCAGAGGAAGAGGCAGAGGTCCTAGATCACCATGTGACATCTGTGGAAGACTGAACCACACTACCAATTACTGTTACTATAAGCCACAAAATCAGTCACCGTTTGATTTTTCTAGTCTTCAGTGGAGAGGTCTTGCTGGTTTTGCTCCCTCGCCTTGGGCTTATCCGTCTGGCATTCCAATGATTAGCCCTTCCATGCCTGTCACACAATCGTCAAGATCCAATTTCTCAATGCCACATTTCAGACCTGGTCACTTTTCTGCTCAGAATTCACAGGTTTCACAGTCTTTTGCTGGTTTCACAGAAGCATATGCCATGCCTTATATGACCCCAGGAGCTTCAAGTTCAGTTCAGGGATTCTTTGGTACACATGGTCTTACTGACGCTTATGCTCCACAATTCATGGTTCCTGGATCTTCCAGTTCTTCATCTTCAAATTCTATTTTCCCATAGTTAGAGAATTATGCTTCCTTTGCAGCCCCTTCTCAACCATGGTATTTTGACAGTGGGGCAACCAATCATGTCACCAACAGTGTGCAACATTTGATTCAGTCACAGCCTGCCAATTTAGGAACTGGAGTAATGGTTGGTAATGGTACAAATCTACACGTCACACATACAGGAAAAGGTCTGCTTCCAACACCTGGTGCCAACTTTTTATTGTCTCATATTCTGCATACACCTCAAATCACTCATAATCTTCTTTCTGTTCATCAATTTGCCAAAGATAATCATTGTCTTCTTACTTTTGATTCATCTGGTCTTATTATTCAGGACAAGAACACACTCAAGGTTTTGTATCAGGGTCCATGTCACAAGGGACTCTACCCTCTTCTGACCTCCTTTGAGGAACCATCTCAAGTCTCTTCTTCCACAGCTTTTGTGAGCACATCTTCTTCAGCTATGCTTTGGCATAACAATCTAGGTCATCCTAGTCTCCCTTTATTTCTGTCCTTAATAAAACAGTATGACTTGCCTGTTTCACACCCACAATCTGTTAATTGTAGGTGTTGTAATATGGCCAAAAGTCACAAGCTTGTTTTTCCTTTGTCTGTCTCTCATACTACTGCTCCTTTTCAATTGGTACATATGGATGTATGGGGACCATCCCCTATTCCTTCTAATAAAGGTTTTTGTGGGCACACGCCCCAAAATTCCCGGATTTTGGTTTGCAAAAATTGTTCGGGGGCGGCCCTCTTGAAAAATAGCGCGGCGAAACGCTTCGATTCAGAGTCGCCACTCGGGTTTTAGCGGTGAGGCACGCAAGGAACCGAACTCGAGAACGCTTGCTACGTTTGCTTTGATTTGAAAAAGGTTTGATTTGATTTGAAGAGGCGCAGACTAGTCCGTCGTCACCTTCGATATCTGAGGTTCGGGAGCCAGGTTACGAGAGGGGAAGGGTTTTGCACGTTATTCAGTACGCCACCCCAAACATGCCGTACGCCACCCCATAGAGGCCGTACGCCAGGCTTGCACGTTATTCAGTGTTTGGCTTTACATCATCTGGGTTCTGGAACATGACCAGAAACACCCCAGAGGCCTTAAAAAGCAAGAAAGGTACAGGTATTGAAAGCTACATTTAAACGACTCTAACGTACAGAAAGCAGTAAATTGGTTATTAGCATGCTCAAGGTGATGACAGAAAAGAAATAAGCAATAAATAGACACTCCATGATCCCCACGCCAGCAGTGCACATACAGCCAAAGGTGGCGTACGGCTTGATCAAGCTGGCGTGCGCCATGTTTGTGTCTTCTACGACTGATTTATTTTTCCAGAGAAGGGCCTGGACTAGTATCAGTTACTA
This sequence comes from Rhododendron kiyosumense, assembly GCA_019656275.1. NCBI lineage: Eukaryota > Viridiplantae > Streptophyta > Magnoliopsida > Ericales > Ericaceae > Rhododendron > Rhododendron kiyosumense. The sequence goes on from BPLS01000714.1 coordinate 893,486, forward strand.
GCCAGAACCTTTCTGGTTCCCCTCAGGAGTTGAAAACAGAAAGCAACACAAAGGTGGTATACCTTTGGTGCAAGGGATGTAAAGAAGGATGTGAGCTTTGGAGGTTGAAGATGGAGGGTGTGTGGTGACTGATCAGTGGTGACGGGTGTATGGAGCTTCTCTATCTCTCAATCCTTCAATGGGAGAGCAAGGAACAAGAGAGAAGAGAGGGATGGACTTGGCTTCTTTAATGTGGTTAACCCTTGCAAATGAATGCAAGCGGGGGTATTTATGGAGGAGAGATGACTGGAGAGGGGGCAGTCAGCTGGGGTTAGGGGTTTGGTTAGGTTAGGAAGGGAGCTCCCATGCATTAAATGCATGGGACTAGCTTGATGGGGTGTGTAGGAGAGAGAGGGGGACGGCCCTGCAGAATGCAATGATCTGGGGGCTCTGCAATGTACTCTGGTAGTTACAAAGTCTCGAGCACGTGACAGAAAAGCGGTGATTTGACTGGCCTTGACCATGCGTACGCCACCTGTTTACCGCCGTGCGCCAAGTCAAACTCAGTCAACGGTCGATGTCCGACACGTGGCAATTCCCTGGCGCACGCCAAGTGACAATTGGTGTAAGCAAGGTATGGCCTTGCTGAGGCTTATCTGGCTCTGGATTTGAAGGGTTTTGAATTGGGTTTGAAGGCGGAGAGTCCAACACTCAAAGCTCACGACCTTCCATCGACCTCGGAGAGTTTTCGACCGTTTATCATCATTGGGGTAACAAAAGATCGCAGACGTGCTGGTCCAGATAGTCTAGAATAGGGTGTCTACAATTTTCGGTACTATCTTCTGATTGTTGATGATTTTACGCGTTATAGTTGGCTTTTTCCACTTCATTACAAGTCTGAAGTTAAACATGTTGTCGCTAACTTCAAAGCATATGTTCATAATCGGTTTCACACTTCTATTCAGACTGTTAGGAGTGATAATGGGGGTGAATTTGTTAATCATTTTCTCCTTCATTTATTTCTTTCCACTGGTGTGATTCATCAAACCTCTTGTCCACATACACCAGAGCAAAATGGTGTAGTGGAACGAAAGCATAGACATCTTATAGAGACTACCATTGCTTTATTGTTGCAAGCTAATCTACCTACTTGTTTTTGGCTTGAAGCATTGACAACTGCAGTATATTTAGCTAATCGTCTGCCTCACTCTTCTCTGAAGTTTCAAGTTCCTTTCTCTCTTCTTTTTCATTCCAAACCAGACTATACATTTCTTAAACCTTTTGGTTGTTGCTGCTATCCTTGGCTCAAACCCTATGCCTCACATAAACTTGTTCCTAAATCCAAACCTTGTGTCTTACTGTGATAATAGTAAAGGGTACAGATGTTATGATCCTAGCACAACTAAAGTCTATATCTCTAGACATGTACATTTTGTTGAAGATGAATTTCTCTATAACACAATTGTATCCTCCTCTTCTACTTCTCCAGATGTTTCTTCATCTTCCTTTTTTGTTCCTTTGACTGAGTTTACTGATATTGATTTCCCTATCTCTTCTTCTCTCACTTCTATACCAAATCCTCTTTCTTCAAACCTTTCTTCTTTTCATCTTTCTGTTCCTCCTATTATTTCTGTTTCTATGCCTGATTTTACACCTGCTTTCTCAACCTCCAATCAATTTTCTCCTCATGTGCCCATTGAACCAACAATTGAATCCCATTCTTCTGTTTCGTCAGAACTTCCTCTCTCTAATCCTGCTCCGCCCTCCAGTTCTCATTCCATGACAACTAGATCTAAAAATGGTATTTCTAAACCAAAAGTTCAGTTCACTTTAACAGCAGTTGAGAACACCTTACCTTTACCTCAAACTGAACCAAAACATTTCTCAGAAGCCATTAAATATCCTGTTTGGCAACAGGCTATGGCTGAAGAGTTTAAAGCTTTAGTTACCCAAGGTACATGGCATCTTGTTCCACCTCCTGATCATGCCAACATCATTGGGTGTCAATGGATTTTCAAAATCAAGAGGAATTCTGATGGCACTGTAGCTCGGTATAAAGCAAGGTTAGTTGCTAATGGCAATCAACAAACTGAAGGGTTAGATTTTACTGAGACGTTTAGTCCTGTGGTGAAGCAACCTACCATAAGGGTAGTTATTAGTTTGGCAGTGCATCATCAATGGGAAATAAGACAATTGGATGTCTCTAATGCTTTTTTACATGGGGTTATAGCAGAGGAAGTGTACATGAAGCAACCACTGGGCTACAAAAACTCTGCCTTTCCTCATTATGTATGCAAACTTGATAAGGCTCTTTATGGGCTAAGATAGGCACCACGGGCTTGGTTTGCTATGTTTGCTGGGTTTCTGTTACAGCAAGGTTTTGTTAATAGTAAAGCTGATGCGTCTTTGTTTATTTTGAAAAATGATCAAGGGATTACTTTGGTGTTAATTTACGTCGATGACATCTTAATTACAGGCAGCAATAGCTCATATGTTCAGCAGTTGATCAGCATACTTGGGGCTAGGTTTGTGATGAAAGATCTTGGGTCTCTGAGCTATTTTCTTGGCATTGAAGTGTTGCATCATGGCTCTACTCTTATTCTATCTCAAACCAAGTATGCTACAGACCTTCTTCTTAAAGCAGGAATGTTTGACTGTAAACCTAGTCCTTCTCCTTCGTCTACAAAACCTGCAATTTTAGAACCTAATCCCCCTTTCTTGGATCAACAATGGTTCAGAACCATAGTAGCTTCTCTTCAGTATCTCACTCTCATAAGACCAGAGCTTGCTTTTGCTGTAAATCTTGCCTGCCAGCATATGCATAATCCCAAACAAAGCCACTTTGTCGCAGTTAAACGGATTCTCAGGTATATCAAAGGTACATTACATCAAGGTCTTCAATTTGTACCTGGATCGTTAGCTCTCATAGCTTACACTGATGCTGATTGGGCTGGGGATCACCTGGACCCCCGCTCAACTACAGGTTTTTGTTTGTTTTTGGGTTCCAATTTGATATCTTGGTGTGCCAAGAAGCAACATACTGTTGCAAGGTCTTCAACAGAGGCAGAATATCGAGCCTTGGCTCAGACTGCTGCAGAGGTTTCTTGGGTCCAACAATTACTGATTGATCTCTCTGTTTCTCCTTCTTTGCCTCATATGATTTGGTGTGACAACTTGTCTGCAATAGCCTTGGCATCTAATCCCATTTTTCATGCCCGAACGAAGCATGTCGAGGTAGAATATCATTTCATTCGTGAGAAAGTGATAAGCAAACAAATTTCCGTTCAACACATTGGGAGCATGGATCAAGTCGCTGATATCTTTACAAAGTCTCTTTCAGCGGCTAGATTTCTGTTTCTAAAGTCCAAACTCATGGTGGTCATTACCCCCATGAGTTTGCAGGGGTGTGTAAGCAAGACTCACTAATTCTGCATTTAAGATGCCGTGTGGCAGTTTAGTGATTTGAGTTAGTTGGTTAGTTAATCTCTGATTAGTTTACTGCTAATCTGTTTTCTGTTATGATTAGCAAGTGATTAGTTGTGTTGTATAAAAAGTGGGAGTTGCCCTCTGTTGTAAACAGATTGGAAAAAATGAAATAGAATCCAGTTCAATTGTTCTCTCTCTCTCTCTAGATCTTGATTTTCCGTATCTTTCCTATCGGTTATCATAGGTCATGCTACAGAAACAAAACTTAAGCTTGAAATTTCTATCTATCCTCTCATTATTTACTTGATTTTGTAACTTTTTAAAATGGCACTACCACATCATTCTGAGTACAAGTGCTCCGTAGGAATCTATATATTCCTGTATCCTTTTTCCCATTGGTCGTTTATAAAGTGAATTTGTCTTAATATCAACGAAATAGTCAAGAGATTGTAGAGTGGACTTTGAAGATATGCATGTCTAACCTGTCTTCGAATGGATAGGATGGATATTTGGCCCTAAGCATGTCAATGATCTCAGACCAATGAGCCACTGAGTTAGAACATATGAGCCTGCCTGATGCTTTGCTTTCCTCCATTGCCAGAATATGTGCAGCAACAACATCTTCTATGTGCACAAACCCTATGGTCATATTCGGGTACTCTCCTCTCAAACCTGATGACAGATTATGAAAACGGCTAAACTAAGATGAGCTTTGCATCTGGTCTAGATATTTGATTTTCGCAACTAAATTAACTCTTTGCATTCAACGTATGAAATTGATGTATTAAAGTTATGGTGGAATTCACTCGTATTACCCTTAACAACGGCCAATAACAGTTGGAGTGAACTGGTAGGTTGGGGAGCTAGCAAGGGACCAACAACATAAGAAGGGTTGACCGCCACTAGGTCAAGCCCGGTTTTCTCTGCTATTTTCCATGCCTCTTTCTCTGCCATAGTCTTTGCAAATGCATACCACAGCTACATATTCAAGCAAGCATTTGACCCAATAATGTCAGTAATGACAAGTTGGTGATGCTATAGGAACCTAATTTTTTGCAACAATAGATTTGAAAACTATTAAGGGCATATATTATCCTCGACCAACTTGAAAAATAAAATTTTTCATTGCGAATCGTTTTCCATGCCAATATCCAAGTGAAAGTGCGGCACATAATGTGGCATACGTTCTGTTTGGTTTCATTTAAGATTCACCCCTATCATATGTGTGGCAGTGTGTGAACACGTCCATTGATGTATGATATGTTTTTTTGGAAATATAGACATTTAGGATCTAGTGAACTTACATTGTAGCGTTTGCAGTACTCCAGATCGCTCCAGTGAGATTCATTAAGAGGAGAAACTTGTTGGACATCGTTGCGGTATCTTATAGAAGAGCAGGAAGAGGTGAGCACAACCCTTCTCACACTGCTTGCATTGTTGCAGGAGCTTAGAACATTTTGGGTTCCCTTTATACATGGATCTATCAGAGTTGTCTGTAGCATTAGTAAACATATAAATATAAGCTTCCATGTCGACTGTCAGATCCTTCAACTTGTCTATTTTTGTTTCCTTTTTCTTTTCAAATCATTGTTCCAAATAGAGCTTATATTTATATGTAGAGCAAAAGAAATTGGGGGAAAACTGGGGAATTTTTTGATAAAAAAGAAAAGGAAAGGGGAAGATCGTGTGTTACAAGGACTCGAACGAGTAGGAGTGTCGGATGCTAGTGCATACCAAGGAGGCAAGGAGTCAGATTGATATATCAAACCTCTAACAAAAGTATACACGAGGTCGGCCAGAAATTAGTATCATAACTTTGTTCTTCTACTCTAGTTTTGAAATTACAATTGGGTTCCAATTGTAACTCGATCAAAATATAGAAAGACACTTCACTCATTCGATAGCAATTATGCAACAAGTGTTAAGTTGAAAGTATCAACATGAATTTATTTTAGAGAGATGTAACATAGGAAAAGAAAGAGAAAAATAAATTATAATGGTTGAATAGCATTTTGCCCAATTCTTTTGCTCTACAATTCCAAATATCTAAACTTAATTAACTAGTGGGTTTTAAAGATTTTGTTTAGACAACCGAAGTCTGAAACCGGGAAAAAATGAAACTACCTAAACACATGTTGAAAATTACGGCTACAAACCAAAAGTGCGGTTCTTCGTTTTGTGTCCGATTATACAGGCTTTTATCTATGCCTCAATTTCCTTCAACTTGGTTCTATACGCGACTAACTAGTATCATATATAGATATATAGAGATAGCAAGCATATATAGCCCAACCTAAGGCATAAGGCAGGGATTCAGGTAAAATTTGAGCCTAAGTCCTTGATCATTCCATAAATAGATAGTGTTTGATTCGACAAACTTTTATGTATCCCCAGTATACAAGGGTGGTTGATATCCCCTCTGCTGAGTTTCTAATTTTTCGACCATTTTTCAATCACATTTGAATGATCGGCCCCGTTCATTATGTCGAGTTTGGCGAGAACTATAATCATGTAAAAAATCGTGTTCATCAAACTTTAGTAGGTACATGATCGGCACACATAAAAATTGCAAAAAAACCAAAACTGGGTAAAAAAAACACACTAAATTGAAACCCAGTTTTGGTTTTCTTCATTTTTCACATGTGCCGATCATGTATATGAAAGTCCAATCAACACGATTTTTATATGATTAAGGTTTTTGCCAAACTTTACATAATGAACGGAACCGATCATCAAAATGTGATTGAAAAATGACCAAAAAATTAGAAATTTTCCGAATGGAATACCAAACCCCATGTATACCTGTGATACATAAAAGTTTCTCGTTTGATTCATCTATCTATGCGCAATATATATAGCCTAAGTCTGGGCCACACGTATCGTGTTTGCAAGTCAAATTTTCACAAAATATGCACAATATATAACTTTCCGCTTATTGTTTGTTTAATTAAATTTTGACAAAATATGTAAAACTATTTAAGGCCGACCAAAAACTATCTGAATGTCAACCACAAAGATCGAGGGTTGTAAGAAAGGTTTGCCTGAACGTTCTCATCATACTGCACGGCTACCGGAGATGCAGTATGGAAGACCCCATCAACTCCCTGTATGGCCTGATCAAAGCTGCCTTCCATCGTTAAATCAGCTTTGAACATCTTTAGTCTCTCCTTGGCTCCATTCAGTTCCCAAAGGAACCCTACATTTTCCACATTTTCTGTGAACAAAAGAAACAAAAAGTCACTGATGAAAACATTTTTTCAAAAAAAATACTGTAATAATTTATGCACTCTGAAGCAAGATTTGGAATTTGTAAACTTATCACGTTAGACAAAAAGAAAGAGAACGTTTTATCTGAGCTACATTCGTCGATCAATGGGGCCTTCGGTTATTTTGCTCTGATCTTTTGTGTCAAAGTTGTTGCAACAAAAAGTAAAGTGAATAATACTCAAAAGGCTTTTAGATCTCTCTAAACTATTTCAAGGAAGCTTGTTTACGGAGTTGTGCAATTATAGCCGTCCGTTTTGGTATTGGAAGGTCCGACTTTTAAAAAAACTATTAGCTGGAAGAGTATAACTCTTCACAAATAGTTTTTTTACAATCCGAACAATCCAATTAATACACTTTGGACGCACACAATTTGGCTTCGTAAATGTGGATACACAAAAAAGTTCGTAAATAAGTTTTTCACAACTTACATAAAGAGCTTCACAAGTAGTTATAAAAAAAAAAGCGCTTTACAAGTTAGTATCCATTAATTAATAAGAAGGTGGATAATGTTCATCTACTTTGAAGGCTATTGAACAAAATTAGAGTTAAACCTGGATCTCGAACTGTTGTTCGGACGGTGTGCCCCTTTTCCAACAGCGTCTTCACTAGGTACCCGGCTATGAATCCCGTTCCACCTGTTACGCAATACACTCCCATCTCTCCCGATCTCTCCCCACTTTCCACCTGGTTGCTGGTTATATATTGTAGTACCGGACAGTGGACTTCGATGGTTTTGAGGAAAGATAGTACTCCATGTTTCACGCAATTCAGTTTTACATAGACAGTTTGAAGCTTATTACTATATTCTCTTACGGCACGAATCCACCGCTCCATCCACCGCACGAACAAAACCACGCCGTTCTCGTGTGTTTGGTGCCTTATCTCGTGTAATTAGGCAATACCCCTTAGCCTTGTTTGTTGCCCAATAAGGATATGATTATTGATGATTTTGTAGGGTTCATTTCGGGTTCTATTTATACCCGTTTTTTACACCAAATCTCGGACTAGCCTTGTGGGCCATTTAATTAGATACTTCCTCCGTCCCTAATTAATTGTCCATGTTACTATTTCGGACATTTTAAAAAATTATTTATATCTTTTAAAGTATAATATTTTTTATATCCAATATGAATCTTGTTTGATAGATCTCGATTGATAATATTAGACAAAATTTTGAAAATTATGAAAAACAATATAAATTAAAAGATATAACTCATTTAAAAAAATATGGAAAAAGTGAAAGTGGACAGTTAATTAGGAACGGAGGGAGTACTAATTAAATTGGGCCGAGATTTACAAGTTACTCAGGCTAAAAATTAATGTATTACATTAATTTTATGTTTGGAGCAAGACCCGATTAATTAAAATCCAAGTGGAGCAAGATACGCCGGATAATTGTTCCGTGGAGATTAGTTTGACCCTATTAGCAATTATTTTCCTCCAAAGTTCAAAGGGCCACATGTCAAGCTAGCACAAAAAGAGGAAGTGGGGAGTTACTTACCATATCACCCATGATCTTTCAACTGTTAAAAACTGCCCCTGATCTTACATGCACAAAAGAGGGAACCATCATGGGACACTTGGGGGCGTATGGAGCAAGCAGAAATTTGGATTCAGGCCTGAATCATCTTACTGTTTTGCCTATATATAGCAGAATCAAAGAAAAAGGATGGGTCCAACACTAATCAAAGCTCAGAGCTTCAAAAACTTTCCTACTTTCAGCAAAGTAGACTATTAAATACCTATTATTCACCCCCATTCAAACTAACTTCTTCATGTAGTTTGAATTTTATTTTTCTTGTACCACTTTATTATTCCGAAATAATAAAGTTTATGTTTTACGATTTACGCATTTCCTATATGACTAGGAAATTTTAAGTCCACAACCGTGTGGCAAACCACGAATCTCATTGTGATCATTACTTTGGATCACACGCAATCGCCTTACAAGTTAGAAGTCACGATTCACGGCAATCGTCATCCGAAATTAGGCATTACAAGTATTGGCACGCCCGCACTTAACCAACCAACGCCCACAAACGCATCCGCACCTTACTTGGTGTACGCATGACAAAAACAAGAGTTTTCAGGCTCCCAAAAAATTATTTCACTCGCAAGTTATTTTTAAAATATTTTTTATGGGTTCTTGACATTTTGTTAAAAATTAGCTCAATTCTATATCCATATGGGATTTTTCAGCATTTGTAAGGACTCTATAAATTCTAATAAAACCCTTAACGATTTATTGAATATTTTGTGGGGCCCATTTAGGATTTTAAAAAAATGATTCAAACCGTAAGTTATTCTTAAAATATTATTTTATAAGTTCTTGTAAAAAACTAGCTTAATCAGATATCCATAACAGCTTTTCAGCATCCGTAAGGATCCTACGAATTCTGAAAAAGCCTCTAACAATTTATTGATGATTTTGTGGGACTCATTTCGGGTCCAAAAAATATTTGAACTGCAAGTTATTCTGAAAATATTTTTATGGATTCTTGTAAAACAAATATTTTAAAATAACTTGTGGTTTGAATAATTTTTTTGGGATCCGAAATGAGCTCCACAAAATCATCAATAATCATGTCTTTTTATTGGGCAACAAACAAGTCTTAAGGGGTACTGCCTAATTACACGAGAACGGCACAAGAACACACGAGAACGGCACCGTTTTGTTCGTGTGGTGGATGGAGCGGTGAATTTGTGCGGTAAGAGTAGCATTTTTTAATTATATTTTGGCAAGTTTTAGGGGTGATGTTAATAGTTTTTTGTTTTTCCGAACATCACACCTTAATTTATACCTAAATTAAAGATGTAGAACCGGCTACAAATTTTACAGATCTGCGCCGGCGCCTAAGCTATCATATAAAGAAAAGGTAGTTGTCTATAACTATCAACAAAAACTAAACATCTACAACTATATACTATGCCGGCCCTAACATTTCAAGAATCAGAGACGAACTCAGAAAATGGGGCTCTTTTGTATTTAACAAGCAAAATGATAAAAACATAAATCGATTTCAAAAACAAATTAATGTTACTAGTAACCAAAAAGATTTAAAAAAATCCAATATATATAGGGTTTTCCACTTTGTCGCAGCCCCTAAGAAGCTATATTACATGGATCTTTCGTTTTGGCTCAAGTACCCATGTCGATGTGTCCGACATCCGTATCCTTTTGGACACTCGAATTCTCTAATTGTTAAGATACTTACAGAAAAGAAATATCAAATTAGTTAGAAAAATGATATTTCAAGTATTTCACATGGACAATAAATAGGAAAATAGCAAAAATATAATTTTCTTAACCCTTTCTTGTTTAACTTGTAACGCCCCCCCAGAATTAGGGTACGTTAAAGAAGCATTTATTACATAATAAAGAGAGTTTATTACATTATAAATACTTCAAAGGGGTACAGTTATTCAACAAAGGAGAAACTAGGCTCCATAACTACTGCTCCACCGGCTTCTCCCTCCTGGCAAGCTCCTCAGCTCCGAAGGCCTCCAAGGTGTACAGCCCGTCCTGTTCATCTACAAAATCTGACACATTATACCAGCGTCGCCACCGATATAATATGTCAGGGTCACCACAAGGCAACACCGTGAGCTACGAAAGCTCAATAGAGTAACCCCATACCCGCTAACCCATAACTTATAACAATACAACAGACAGAAGCAATGACACACCCACATCCAAAATCTAACTACCGTTGGTGTCCAAGATTCTCTTTGTTTCTCCTACGCGACTCGTCGTAGACCGTGTCAATCATTTCCATTTACAAAAACATCTTTCAAATCATTTGCATTGGCTCCGTACCGCGGATAACCAAGCCACACACCCAACCTCGGTTCCGCCGTTCCGGGTTCCCGAGTATCCTCACAATGGTTCCGCCGCACCGGGTTCCCATTGGCACACAAAACTTGCATTGGCTCCTCTCCACGGATAACCAAGCCATATTACCAACAAGGCTACCACGTCCGGCCCTATTGGCAATCTTCACAAAGGGCTACCAAGTCCGGCCACCTTGTGGTTTTCACAACCCACGCAATGGGCTACCAAGTCCGGCCACATTACGAGTTTTCATTCACACAACGGGCTACCAAGTCCGGCCACGTTGCGGTTTTCACAATCCACACGATGGGCTACCAAGTCCGGCCACATCGCGTTTTCAAAACACATCTCTTTTGTTAAACACACCCTAGGTGCCATGTTTCTAACTTCCTCGGTTTTCGTGTCACGTTCTCATGCAAGACTCTGCGTGTGAGATTTTTCATACAATCATGCATTCAATCAAGTCTTGAATAGTACAACAAGATCATCCAACTACTACTACTATCATGCTTGAAACATCTTGAAAGTAAAACATGCATTCTCAATTTCAAAGATAACCTTATCTACGATCAAAGTAACTTCCAAGCAACATGTGATTTATACAACTCATAGAATTAGAGTGAAAACTACTTTATACTTGGAAAAGTAGGTAAGGATAACTACCTTGATCCGAAACTAGTCGGGGCCGAATAAGCAAGTTGGAAAATCCTACGGGTAGTGAATACTTCAAATCTGGACCGAACTTCGGACGGCAGTAACTCGGTCAATCTTTGGCCGAATAGAGTCGTTCTTGGGTCGAAAACGAAGCTCAAGAAATTCTCTACAACTTTCTTGAAGAAAGTTAATCCTAGAAACGACTTTAGGTTGGAGAAAAATGGGGATGAAAGAAGTGACAGTAAGCTGTCAGGAAATGGAAATCCAGAAATTTTACTGAATTTCGGATGCCAATATCTTGGTCATTTCTTAACCGATTGGGGTGATTCTTGAGCCTAACTTCAAGGTTTCGAAGTGCTCTACAACTTTCCAGAAGGAAGTTGGTTCTAAAAACTACTCTAAGCAGGGGGAAAATGAGGATTTTCGAAGGGCAGTAGGCTGCCTGGGACTGGAATCCGAGATTTCTAGAGAGAAGGAAGAGCTATTGCTTTGAGGTGTGAGTTGAAATGCTTGGAATGGCCTTCTATTTATAGGCAAGAGCTTGGCCCTCTCCTCTCTCTCTCTCTAAGTCTCACCTTGACACTTGGCATGATTCTTGGAAGATCAAAGGCAATCCTAGGCTTGCATGGCTAGGATTTGATCTTGGTGGGCAAGAAAGATATTGGTACAAGATTCTTGAATCAATTGAATGGTGGAGATGGGAATTGTACAAGATCTAAGGGTTCAAATAAATGGAGAGTTAGTTACTTAGCTAAGAAGAAAGATATACCAAGATCATGGAAGGTACAATCAAATCCTTCCTTCCTTCTTCCTTCCTTCCTCTCTCTCTCTCTCTCTCTCTCTCTCTCTCTCTCTCTCTCTCTCTCTCCTCCCTCTCTCTCGGTTCTCTCTCCT
>BPLS01000714.1:905547-966044 GCA_019656275.1 Rhododendron kiyosumense
CTCTCTCTCTCCCTCTCTCTCAAGTACATATATATATATATATATATACACACACACACATGTATATTACAATGCAAGAAGGATAATTAAAATATAGTACTTTTGGTACTAAAAATCAAAAGACTAGATTTTCTCAATAAACTAACAATTAGGCACATGGTACTTAAGGCAATATTTAAGTCTCCCATGTACTAGTATAATATATACACATGTACTTATGTATCTTAGGAAGATCAAAATCCCAATTTTTAATAATAAAAGAGTACTTAGAGAATCCTAGGTTTATTAAGGCTACTAAGTACTACATAATAAAATATTATGTAACTCCCCACATGGGTTTAAGAAAAAGATTAAATTAATTAACTCATGTACTTGGGTGGAAGAACAACCTTTTACCCAAAGGGTAATAACCACCCTAACTTTTATTATCCAATGGATAATAGTTGTTAGGAAGATTATAATAATAAAATATTCAAAAAGTACTTTAAAGTATTAAAAAAGTACTTAACCAAGTATACTTTTAAAATAAAGAATTGGGGTTTCTATTATTCAATGGATAATAGTTTCCCTAACATCTATTGTCCAATGGACAAAGAATATAACCAATTTGATTAAAAGAAAAAGAATATTAAAATTCTTAGTCTAGGGTTCAAAAGGGTCCAAAGGTTCACGAGGGGTAAAACGGTCATTTTGCGGTTAGATAAAAGTAACTAGGTGGCTTGCTAGCTCGGTTTCTCCAACAAGTCGGTTAGAAACTAACTAAGCTTGCCAAATGGGCTAATGTGCAAGAAATCAAATTTGAAGGGGCAAAAACGTAATTTTGACAAACCATAAGGAATTTAAGGAAATTCAAATAAAATTCAAATATTTAACGAAATTTTTAACGACCAAAAATCAGGGTCGTTACATAACTACATTTGTAAACATAGTTTACGATATATAATCTTAGAAAATTATGCAATATATAATACAAGAAAGAGTTCATGACGTGTCCCCGTATCCGTACCCAAACTGGGGGCACATATTCATGTATCCTAAGATTTAAGTTTAGGAAGGTTCGATGTTTGGACTTGCACCCGCACCCAATACTCGTACTCGAATCCATGTAACATAGCTGAGATGACTTTTCCTCCACACGGTGGTCTAGAAATAAATGGTTAACATTGACATTAAAGTTTGTAACAATTCCAAATTTAGGCATTACTTCAAAATTTTGAAACAATGACTTAATAATCACCCTTCTTGCATTTTTAGAAGCCAAAGTACGCTAGCGCTAGTAAAATCAATTTTATTTGTTGTCTCTGTTTCAATGGATAACATAGTCAATTTATTTCATCGTTCTTGTGACATGGTCGAGCAAAGATAGGATTTGATCAATTTCAACTTTGAAAAATTTATTTTCCGAAAGCAACTGTGACGAAAATAGTTAGGAGTATTATATAAGCAATTCAAACTGTTGGTCCAAAAGCAACCCAAGAGGGGGGTGAATTGGGTTTCTTACTAACTAATCGCAAATTAAAAAACTAATTGCAAGATAGAAACAAAGACAACGCAGCAGCACAATTAAGTCTACTCAACTAGTAAGTACACCAGCAGGCTTAACAAATTGAGCTAGCTAAAAGATTAGAAACACAACAGATGCATAGAACAAGTAACCAGATTATATGACTGCAATATAAGTACGAAATCAACTAATTTTGCAAGTTTTTCTACTCCAAGTGTGATTTCAGATTTTTACCAATTTTCTTATGCGATAAAGATATGCAAAACTGAAAGTAAAAGAGTAAGGGAAAGAGAAAGAGAAATCAAACACGAGGATTTTATAGTGGTTCGGTCTGCAACTTCACGGCCTACTCCACTCCCCAAGTGTCCTACTTGAGAATTGCTGCACTATCTCCAATAGTCGTTACAAACCTCTAGCTTTGCGCGTGCTAGAGAACCTTACAACGAGCGATTACTTCGAATCCACTCCCAACTAGCTAAGACTCCGGCGCTAGTTATACCTAAACCCAAATGATTTTTTCTACCCAAAAAAATCACTCACAAAAACTGTTCAATCTCAGACAAGGGTGTGAAATCCCTTTTACAATATCGTTCAAATATCACACTCAAGCTAATGTAATAATATTCAAGATGAAGCTCAAGAAAGACTAAGAGAATTTCAAGAATAGCTCATTGATATTTTTTGCTCCAGAGATGTGTCGGGCTACTTTCTCTTTTTTTTTCCTTTTTAACCTTCAAGACCCAGTTGAACGTTGAACAATTTTCCACTAGCCGTTGCAAATAATCAGCCCTTGCCTTACTTGCTTCCTCCTTCAATCTCTATATTTCCAGCACAAGAAATTCCTTTCCTTTTCGAACCCATTCCAGCTGTTAATCAATAGGAAGAGATTTTCCTTAATCTCTTTCCTTCTTCAATTCTCTTGTCTATTGGAGATAGGAATTGTGAAGAGGAGTACCTTTCCAATTGTGTCTTCAATTGACCCGAAATCCCTCTTGATTGTTCAGCCGAAACCCTTTTCCTTTGACAGCTCTGTCGCCATTCTTGTTTTCATCGTAAAACATAGAACTCTAGGTTTAGGAAAAATGATTCCCTGTGAAAACATCTTTTAAGCAAAAGAGAATTGCTTCCAAGTCCCTTGAAAATCAAGAAATAATATAATTAGCCCAATAATAATGTATCTCACAAATGATGCCCAATTGACTAATGTAATTCTAACTAGGTTGTGTTTGTTATCATCAAAATCTCAAACCATGGGGTTAACACAAACATTCGGGGTGACAACCGCCCATCAATTTCAAATAATCTACCACTATCTCCTTCGGTAATGTTTCTTCAATCAAGACTTTCAATTCTGAGAACGAATCGTTTCCATCAATATCAGAAGGAAACAAAACATCTTCACGATTGGCACAAAATGTCATCAAACAATCATCACTCTTAGAGTTTAATTAACTTCTTTGTATCAAACAAAAATCCAAAAGTTTTCTCATGTATCTCAATAGAACTCTTCAATTCTTTGACTCTCCGTTTTTTGTGATATTATTCCCCGTGTCTCCTCAAATTTCACCTAGCTAGAAGATTTAGGCCTCACGGCTTTCTTATATTGTATAAGTTTAGTTCTCTCATTTAATGGCCTCAATTTGATCAATAGATCTTTATTTTTATAAATCTGTAGTAAAGTTACTTTTGGTGCCATCTTTTTAGGATTTTTCTTTTTTTGAGACCCAAGGCGATAGTCTTTCTCGCATCTACTTAATTAGGGCCAACACCAAATGTTAGGGGCCAGTGAGCATAGACCGGATTAGTTTGGTTTTGTTTTTCCATAAATGAAGAACCAAAGTGTAATATTTATGGATTAGAAATTTAGAGAATCAACCAATCCACGAAATTGATAGAACCAAAACCAATCAAAACCATCAAAATATGCTTTTGTCACGATTTTGAATTACAGGTTACTTGAAATTGGAATATCATCTTTACAAGTTAGTATTTAAAATTAAGTACTGACCATTGAAGAAATAAATTAAACCAAAACCACGGTTTGCACTAGATAGTAGATCATATTGATAGTTTTTGTTTAAAAAAAGAAGTATCAACTTGTCATGCATTTTAGTTTACTTTCTTTAATTAATTGTAAGAATTATGGAGTATCAACGCGTTACAAACACACAGACATGAAGCGGTGTAGTATAGTAGAATGATGTATCAGTGTAGTATAGTACTTTCGAAATGAAGCAGTGTTACGAACACAGAGACGTGTGTCTCACCATCGATTTGAATAAAGATGTGATCATAAGCATTCAATACAGGTGAATCCCTATGCTACGTACACATGAGACACATACTCGTAACGACAACGGCTGCAAACATATTGGTGTTTGAATGATTAATTTCATCCAGAGCTTTTTTCTGTTGAAATAGAAAACAATTTGACGCTCAAATTTGTACATGTAAATTTGATTTTTCATTTATGGCGTGAACTGCCAAAACTATTAGTATTTTTTGTTAAGTTCTAATAATATATTTCTTCCCAAATGCGGTAATACTATTATGAATATATCATTAAGGGAAATAATTTTCACACTATAATCCACCTCTTTAAATGGTGGCACGGATTTTTTGGGAGGAGGATGCAAAGAAGATTGAGCTTTACCCACCTCTTTAACTGGTGCGGAGGATAAACTGGTTTGGCACTATAATCCTAATGGTGATTATCGGTTAGTTCGGGTTATGAATTGGCGCTTCAGCTTGAACGGAATGGGTTGCTTGGAAGGAGGGGTACGGGGTAATCAAGCCGAAGAGAAGAACAGAAACAAATGTGGAACAAGTTGTGGTCGGCGCTTATACATGGTAAGAGTAAGCACTTTGTATGGAAGCTTTATCATAATATTGTGCCTGTTAAAGATGTGCTATATAAGCGGAAGATTATCAGTGAACCGTTGTGTCCGATATTATATATATGCTGGGAGCCTGGGAGGAACCAGAGATGATCACTCACCTTTTTGTTGGGTGGAAGATGGCTTAACTCATGTCGAATCATATCCATTGCGGTCAGGGGCGGAGCCAGAAATTCTTGGCAGTAGGGTCAATTTCCTATAGCACAAAAAAATTTTGTTTCATACTACTTGATAGTAAAAAAAAAACGTTGAAATGGTAAACAAAAAGGAGTTAAGTATATATTTTTGGGGTTTTTTTGGGAGACAAGTGAGGATATTTTACTTTGCCCCCTTTTTTTCTTCAAGTTCCAAACTTTTAAAAGGACTGGGGCAAATTATAATGTAAAAGTGGGGTCAAGTAAGTAATTTTGGGGTGAAAACTATAACTATCTTCATTGTAATTTGAAAGGCAGTGAGGTTAAATGCCACCTCTTGTCTCAAGGTGGCTCCGCCCTTGGTTGCGGTTGGATTCTTGTGACTTTGGGGCAGGAAAATTTTCAGTTATGGTTTACTGCGCCATTGGCCAAATGGAAAGGGAAAGAGGAGAGTAAAAGGGTGACATCCATAATGAATGCAATTGTATGGCGAAATTGGAAGTGTACGAATGATGTGGTTTTGGAGTAAGAATTGTGATCATGGGGCGCAGGCTATAAAAATTCCGGTGCTTAATGAATCAAATGAATTTTTGGAAGCCCAGGAGAGGAGTAATGAGAGGAGAGGGGCGAAATCGTTAATGAGCAAACAAGATGGACACCGTCGAGCAAAGGTTTGATGAAGATTAATTTTGACGAGGGTTTGGATCGATGTGCAAACTTACGGGAACACCAAAACTTGCAGGACTGTTTTCACACAGAGAGAGAGAGAGAGAGAGAGAGAGAGAGAGAGAATCGGTCGATCTAGGGCTTCAAAACCAAGTTTCCTTTCCACTGTGGTAGGACCGTAGGAGTCGAGTGAGGGAGAGTACTGGGGTGGAAAGGAATCACCGATGGAATCACGACAAGGCACCGATCTTGGGCTGGAATAGAATCATTGATCTAGGGCTTCAAAATGGAATCACGTTAGAGTTAGAATAAAATAAAATGTTGCATGGTAAAAATACATATAACCCTCTATTTTTTTTATCACTTATATTTTGTCCATCTAAATAAGATGGTGAGAAATCATATTCCTTTTTTCTTCTTCATTTTTTCAGAAGGGAAAATTTCACGTAGGCACCAGACCTTTCACACAAATCGCACATAAACACCTGATCTTTCTTAAATTTCATATAAACACCTGAGCTTTCTAAAAACTCATCAATTTAACACCTGACATTTATTAAATTTCATATAAACACCTGACCTTTCTAAAAACTCATCAATTCAACACCTACCGTCACCACTTTGTCTAAAACCAAACGGAAAAAAAGTTAAGTGCTCCAATTTTTTATTTGTTTGAACCAGTGCGAAGATCTTATTTTTCTGATCATTTTATCCTAAAGAATCATAATTAATTTTTGATTCTAAGGCTCTCGTTAGTTAACCCTAAGAGATATTTGATTATACGAATTTCTTAGGGCTGACTAACGAGAGTTTTAGGGTCAAAAATTAATTATGATACTTTAGGATAACATAATCAGATAAATAATATCATCGCACCGGTTTAAATGGATTGAAAATTGGAGCACTTAATTTTTAAACTATATTTTTTAATATATTACCAATTTATACATTGTTGAAAAATTAATTGCTCCAATTTTCAGTCCGTTTAAACCAATGCTAATATCTTATTTTTCTGATCATTTTATTTTATCTCAAAGAATCATAATTAATTTTTGATTCTAAAGCTCTCGTTAGTTAGTCCTAAGAGATATTTGATTATACGACTTTCTTAGGGCTGATTAACGAGAGCTTTAGAGTCAAAAATTAATTACGATTCTTTAGGATAAAATGATCAGGAAAATAAGATCTTAGCACTATTTCAAACAAGTAAAAAATCGGAGCACTTAACTTTTTTTTTCGTTTGGTATTAGACGGAAGGGTAACGGTAGGTGTCGAATTGATGAGTTTTTAGAAAGGTCAGGTGTTTATATGAAATTTAATAAAGGTCAGGTGTTGAATTGATGAGTTTTTAGAAAACTCAGGTGTTTATATGAAATTTAAGAAAGGTTATGTGTTTATGTGCGATTTGTGTGAAAGGTCGGGTGCCTACGTGAAATTTTCCCTTTTCAGAAACCACGTCACTTTCTTTTCTTTTCTCTTCTAGGTAGCCAAAATGGTTAATCTTACCTGTCTTCCACTTTATTTTAGAAACTATGCAAAATTCAAATCCATTAAGTACTTCTTCAAAACTGGATAATATGTGATCATCTATCTAGCGATCCTGGTCGAAATCTATCCAAAAGTTGTATACGATGAACGTCTCCGATCAATCCTTGAACACGACATGAGCCTTAATGACACTCACGTACAGCACCAACCCAGTACAAAACGGGGAATCTTTTAAGCCCAAAAGTCAAGTTGCTACAACAAGAATGCTGGTGTTATTTACAATAAGTGGAAAAAAATGTGACATAAATACATCAGACTTCACTCGGCTGGCTATGTGAAGCGTTGAATGACGTTGTGACCTTCATTCAATCTCCTCATCTACCAGCATTCATTGCTATGTCCTCCCTACCCTCCCTTTAAATCTCCACCTCGCACCTCCCCCTCCCCCTCCCCCCACCTAATACCCACCTCTCTCTCTTTCTCTCTCTCTCTCTCTCTCTCTCTCTCTCTCCACAATGCCGGACTTCTCCAACTCCGTCAATCTCAAGTACGTAAAACTAGGCTACCAATACCTCGTAAACCACTTCCTCACCCTTTCACTCGTACCCATAATCGTTGGTGTTATAGTTCAATTATTTCGGTTAGGCCCAGATGAGATTTCTGGGCTTTGGACAGCTCTCCGGTTCGATTTCGTTCATGTATTGTGCTCTTGTTTTGTGGTTATATTTGCGGCGACTCTGTATTTCATGTCGAAGCCAAGGCCTGTTTTCCTCGTCGATTACGCTTGTTATAAGCCGCCGGTGTCTTGCCGAGTTCCGTTTGCGACGTTTATGGAGCATTCGAGGTTGAACTTGAGTAAAGAGCCCAAGAGTGTTGATTTCCAAATGAGAATTCTCGAAAGGTACATCCTTCTGCGGCCAATATTTTGATCCCAAGAAATTAGTTGAGAGTACGTGTGAGCTAGATCGAACATCTTGAATTATTGCCAAGAGGCGTTTTGGTTCAACGACATTAGGTGCATTTTAGTGTCAGGAGATTGAATTATCAATCCAATTAATTATTCTAGCAATTAATACTCACTTTTGCTGATAAAAAAATTTCAGAATATTTTATTTCAGTATTTTGATACTTATGTATTGAAAGAATTCTTCTTTTATTTTGCTTTATATCAACTAAAGGATTTTTTTTTTTTTTTTTGCTCGAACGGAAATTTGAGTAAAAGGAATCTCCCAACTATGTATGGAAATATTGACTTCCTAACTACTCATACTTTCAAGGGTTTTAAATTGTGCTATCAGAAAGCATACTAATATCAGTGACACGGCCATATATTAGATTGTATCATCGTTACTGCACAAGTAATTAACGGACGGTATCATAGGTTAGAAATCTCATTACGTAACGTCGTCGATATGTAATGGCATTTATTTCCTTTCGTATGTTGCTTGGTAGGATTAGATTATTTAGAAATAATGTTAAGAAAGTTTTCGAATTCCTTGATAGAATTGCATATGTACGTAAGTGGGTAACCCTCATAAAATTAACATGTGAAATCTAAAATGGGTAAGGAAACCTAATCGACATCTTACCTCGTTATATATATTATAATAATATCCGGTGAACTATACTGAACTGAAGTGTAAGGATGGAACTATTTATGAGATAGTTCCACTTATCTTATATGTTTGGTTGGTGGGTACTACCTACCATGCGTCTGCCCGTGAGGCCCGGTGATTGTGTCCCCCATGCATCAAAACAAACTTAATTAATTCTTTCCAACAGAGAATACAATTTTTTTTTATAACTTAGGTATCTTAGCCAACTTACACGCACTTCTATATATTTTCTGGAGGCCCAATCCTATCATCCATATAACAAGAATCAATTAAAGTAAGACCAACACTCCGTATGGACTGGCCACAAATGAGTTAATAGCATTTAAGAGTTTGTGTTTTGAGACTCTACTCTGATTAATAATCTCTAGTACGTGTAATCTCCGTCCCCCTAAAATGTGCAACTCCAGTTTCAGTAAGCTTGCAGCTCTCAAGCTATTTAGGGTTTTTATGTATGTCCTCATTCTTTTGATTCCTCTTTTGGAATCTGTTTGGGCCATATTTGAGTACACAACCTATTAAAACAAATAAATTTTCAAAACTACACTTTAATTTGAATACGACGAGGGAGGACAAGACATGAAGAAATCTTTTCAAAATTTCCTCTTTCACTTGGGAAATGAAGAAGTACTATTGACCCCAAATACAATTTCAGAAGGGCCGGAGAGAGTAATAACCAATAACTAACAAGAGTATTAATGTTGAGATTGTAGTATTAGTTTTGCCACCCCCTCCCCTTATCCCCTTTTCTTACACATTTCCCTGCATCAGGTCCGGTCTCGGAGAGGAGACATGTTTGCCACCGGCAATACACTTCATTCCTCCAACACCAACCATGGAATCCGCCAGAGGAGAAGCAGAGCTCGTAATTTTCTCCTTAATCGATTCCTTATTCGACAAAACCGGTATAAAGCCCAAGGACATCGATATATTGATCGTGAATTGCAGCCTATTTTCCCCTACACCATCACTTTCCGCGATGGTGGTAAACAAGTACAAAATGAGGAGTAACATAAGGACTTTTAATCTATCTGGCATGGGGTGTAGTGCTGGGGTGATTTCGATCGATTTAGCTCATGATCTACTTCAATTTTACCCCAATTCGAATGCTCTGGTAGTGAGCACGGAGATTATTACACCCAATTATTATCAGGGAAAAGAAAGGTCGATGCTTCTTCCCAACTGTTTGTTTCGAATGGGTGGCGCCGCTATTCTGTTATCCAACCAGAGGTCTGACCGGTGGCGAGCCAAGTACCGGTTGCTTCACGTTGTTAGAACCCACAAAGGTAATGTTTTATGAAATTCTTCTCAAGCTATGCGGTCACTTTGTTTTATTGAAAATACGCAATACGAAGTTCTAGAACATGGTCGCTCAATTATAGCAATTCAACAAAGTACATTATTAACAATGTCACATTCCATAGTGCGGAAATGGAGTTAATACTATGCATTGTTATCTTTGTTGCAGATTAGTTAGACTGTATCTAATTGTGTTACGATAAATATAGCACAGACAAATATCTCAACACATGATCGATCTCGTAGAATGGGAAGTGTAACAGCTCCAAAAAAAACATGAATCAATATGTCTTTTTGTGACAGTGACCGGAGTTTTTATTTTTGTTGTTTTTGGTTTCCCTCCGGTTTTGGAGCGGTTTGTTCCCTACGCGGAGTCTTCTCCGGCCACCCTCTGTGGGTGTTTCTGTTCCCTCAGTGAGTTGTGCGAACGGCAAGATGGTGAGGCTGGTCAAATTACTGTTGTCGTCTTCATTACCGTACGCGTATTATCCCTATGTGGAGCTTATTTTTATGTGCATAGGTGAGTACCCTTCCAACGCCTTGTGGATTCATCCTTGGATAAACCGGTCGTTGAGGTCTTTGTACCCAACAATGAGCTCTGGATGTTGGGATTTTGTAGCCTCCAGATAGTTTTCTGGTTTTTTTAGCAATGAAATTGCCTGTTATCTTTAAAAAAAAAACAAATGTCTTTTTTGTGGATATGAACTAAAACTGGTCGCGGATAAAAAATAAAACAAAAGAAATAACTAAAACAGGTCTTCAATAGAGATAGGCTGCCTCACGTCACAAAATCGTTATAATGCAACCGAAAATTGGTCTAAACAATGAAAACCAATTCATGATCGATATCGTAACAAAATCCAAACTGAATGTTGTTAACTTTGCATTAATTTATCCACCCATTGCGTCGCGTGCATTATTATTGTTGAGTGATTGCAGCACCACATGATCACTAGGGCCCATTATAGATCGAATAAGTTCGGACCTAATAAAAAAGTTTAATCATATTAATGGTGAGTTATTCAATGTTATACTATTAAGACCCGGCATTTATTCTATTTATTGATAGGAAAAATGACGGCCGAGAACGTGTTTTGATAATTAATGACGGTCCATTATATGATATGAAGTTTAACGTCCACACATATCCTAATTATATAGTTGTTCTAGCAGGTGGAGATGATAAAGCCTATCGCTGTGTCTACGAAGAAGAAGACCCACAAGGCAAAATTGGGATATCCCTATCCAAGGACCTAATGTCCATAGCCGGAGAAGCCCTGAAATCCAACATCACCACCATAGGACCACTAGTCCTTCCCGCATCCGAACAGATCCTCTTCCTCCTCTCCCTCATCGGCCACAAAATCTTCAACCCGAAATGGAAACCTTACATTCCTGACTTCAAACAAGCGTTCGAGCACTTTTGCATCCACGCGGGGGGCAGGGCGGTGATTGACGAGCTGCAGCGGAACCTACGGCTGTCAGCAGAGCACGTAGAGGCGTCACGGATGACGTTGCATAGGTTTGGGAATACGTCGTCGTCTTCGCTTTGGTATGAGATGGGGTACGTCGAGGCGAAAGGGAGGATGAGGAGAGGGGACAGAGTCTGGATGATCGCGTTTGGGAGTGGGTTTAAGTGTAATAGTGCTGTTTGGAAGTGCAATAGGAATATCAAGGTGTCGAGTGATGGACCTTGGTTTGACTGTATTGACAGGTACCCGGTTCAGATTCCTGAAGTGGTCAAGCTCTAACGCAAGATTGCTGTTGCATCTGAAAGTAAACAAAAACAAAAAACCCTAGTATTACCTATAGCATCGCACTCGTAAGAGGCGAGTCTCACAGTCACATATTATATGATTACTCGAATCCGACTGTGAGACTCATCTTTTGTAAGATTTTTGTGTCTGAATCTGTGTTGTGGACGTGACATTGTGAACAACAAAAGTTAATACAATGTATGTACAGACGTGTATACGCTCGGATTTCACACCAAAACAATTTTATGATTTGTATGTTGATAGTGTCAAGTTTATATAAAATTGAGTTCCGTGTAGAATTCTGTCTATAACATTGTTGTTGTGGAAAATACGAGCGCATGTTTTGGATATGTCAACTTTGGTTTGCAATTAATTAATGCTTTTAGCATGAGAAATATATAATCACGGTTAAATGTTGATTGTATGTAAAATATATATGTAATGGGAATGGGCATATTGTAAGTATCTATGTATATTTCCTTAATTGGCCGGTGTGTGTCATTAATTATGTCAAGGAAGATGTGGCACAGGTTTTTTTCTCCGTAGTTTGAGATCTCCAAACAACTTAAAGACACCGAAATTGGCTTGTTTAAAGTATCTGTGCGGACTTTAGGTATGGTTAGTTGGTTTGGTTAAGAACTTCGCATTGGATCTCAACATGTCAGTTTTGGAGATGACATATTGTTTTGAACACCGATGCACATGTATAACTTTAGGCCCCGTTTGATAACGGGTTTGGGAGTTGGGATTGGAGTAATAATCCCATGGGATTAAAATAGAAAATTAGAGGCCGGTCCCCTTTTTTAGGTTCGGTTTGAACCCAACCCTGAAATATTTTCCCAAACCTGGATAGGTTCGGTTATGTTGCTTAATGTCCTTTTTGCCCACAAAGACTCAGTCCACGTTAAAGACAAAAACGGAACCCCCTCCCCTCTGTCTCTCCCCTGTCTCCAATACCTCACCAATACCTCTCTCTCTCTCCACCGATGGAGCAGCGCCGACTTAGAAAACGTCGCTGTCGTGTCGCCACCACCGCCCCGTTCTTCGTCGCCTCCTTGACTTGATCCATCTTCTCCTCCTTCTCGACGTTCCTCTTCTCACTGATCTGCAAAATCCTATTGTTCTCACCCTCCCCTCATCATCGCTCCTGCCGCCGCCGCCCCTCAATCGGCACAAGTACATCCTCCTGGTGCCACCGCTCCCAATTCGCCGCACCAGCCTGAAGTCCCTAAGCCCCAGCGTAGCCGCCGCCGTTTGGATCGCCAACCACGAGGAGTCTGATGACCGGCGGGGTTCAGAGATGAATTGTTCTTCAAGAAGGACTCCAATCTGATCAGGCTGAGGTTTTCGAACGGCAATCTGTTGAAACTCATGCAACTGTTGATGCTACTGTAGCGTTATTCAATTTATATTAAAATAGTGAAGTTCATTCTTTGGATTAAAGAATAAATTAGATTGATTTTGTCGGTCATCTTGTTTGTTCCAACTTTCTTTGCTCAGTGATGATTGTTTCTTGTTCCCGAACTGTGTTTGTATTTTTTCATGGGAATGCTACTGTAGTATATTTTTCTATGGAAACTGTCTATGAGAACTATGTATTTTCTATGAGAATTGTGAATTTTTTGTAAGAACTCCCTATGAGAACTGTGTATTTTTATATAAGAACTGTATATTTTCTATAAGAATTGTATTTTTCCTATGAAAACTGTTCTTTTTGCTATGAGAACTGTTATTGTTCATGATGATTGTCTATGAGAACTGTGTATTTTTTTATGTGAACTGTGTATTTTCTATGAGAACTGTGTATTTCAATGTGTGGTGAAGCTATTTCAACGGTGTATTTTTTAATTCACATAACCATTTCACATGAAAACTGTCTATGAGAACTGTTATTGTCCATAATGATTGTCTATGAGAACTATGTATTTTTCTATGGGAACTGTTTATGAGAACTGTGTATTTTCTATGAGAACTCCCTATGAGAACTGTATATTTTCTATGAGAATTGTGTTTTTTTTTCTATAAGAACTGTTATTTTCCATAATAATTGTCTATGAGAACTGTATATTTTTCTATGAGAACTATGTATTTTCTATGAGAACTGTATATTTTAGTGTGTGGTAAGACTATTTGAAAGGTGTATTTTTCAGTTCACATAGTCATTTCACGTGAGAACTGTGTTTTTTCTATAAAAATTGTGTTTTTTTTTATGAGAATTGTTATTGTCCATGATAATTATTTATGAGAATTATGTATTTTTTGTGAGAACTCCCTATGAGAACTGTATATTTTCGATGAAAACTGTGTTTTTTCTACGAAAATTGTGTTTTTTTCTATAAGAACTATTATTGTCCTTGATGATTGTTTATGAGAATTATGTATTTTTTTACGAGAATCATATGTTTTCTATGAGAACTGTGTTTTTTAGTGTGTGGTGAGGTTATTTGAACTATGTATTTAGCAGTTCACATAGCCATTTCACATGAGAAATGTCTATGAGAACTCTGTTTTTTCTATGAAAATTGTATTTTTTTCTATGAGAACTGTGTATTTTTTTATGAGAACTGTGTATTTTTCTATGAGAACTGTGTATTATTTATGCGAACTGTCTATTAAAACCATATATTTTCTATGAGAATTATATATATTTTATGAAAATTGTGTATTTTAGTGTGTGGTAAGACTATGTGAACTGTGTATTTTTCAGTTCACATAGTCAGTTCACATAACTAGTTCACAAAGCTAGTTCTCTATTAGAATAGTCACTTCTCATAGCCAATTCTCATAGAAGTGACTATGAAAATTGACAGTTCTCATAGAACTGACTATGAGAATTGACAGTTCTTATAGTCAGTTCACATAACTAAGGGTATTTTTGTCCGAAACAGTTTTCATAGGGACAGTTCTCATAGAAATAGTTTTCATAGACAATTCTTATATAAAATAGTGTGTCATGAAGTATGTACCCACACTACTACCCTTGGTTGGATTTTAGCTGCGTGCTACGAATTTATGCAATTTTTTTGTACTTTGAAAAATTGTTCAATTTTTGTTCGCATGTGTATTTTTTATGAGAACTGTGTTTTTTCTTATGAGAACTGTATTTTTTCTTATGAGAACTGTGTACTTTCTATGAGATTTGTGTAAATATGAGAATTGTGTATTTTCGATGAGAATTGTATATTTTCTATAAGAATTGTCAATGAGAATTGTGTATTTTATATGAGAACTGTGTATTTTCTATGAAAACTGTCTATAAGAACTATGTATTTTTCTATGAGAACTATGTATTTCCTTGAGATTATATGGAATTTGGTTTTGGGTTTTTATAGGTGAGGTTATGTGAATTGCGTATTTTTCAGTTCACATAACTTAACTCTCATAGAGACAGTTCTTACAGACAATTTTCTATAAGAATTGTGTATTTTTCTATGATAACTATTTATGAGAATTGTGTATTTTCTATGGAAACTGTGTAAATTTCTATGAGAATTGTGTATTATCCATGAAAACTATGTATTTTTCTATTAGAACTATGTATTAGCTAATTTTCATAGACAGTTCTCATAAACAATATAGTAATTCTCATAGAGAGTTTTCATAGACAAGACAGTTCTCATAGTCAATTTTCTATAAGAACTGTCTATGAGAATTGTATATTTTTTATGAGAGTTGTGTATTTTTTATAGAAACTGTGTATTTTTCTATGAGAATTGTGTATTGTCCATGAGAACTGTCTATGAGAACTGTGTATTAGCCAGTTCTCATAGATGAGACAATTCTCATAGATATAGTTCTTATAGCAGTTCTCATAGACAAATCTCATAGACAAGACAATTCTTATAGACAATTCTCATATAGACAGTTCTCATAATAAACAGTTCTCATAGACAGTTCTCATAGTCAAATGATAAGAGTGGAAGTGGCAGAGTATTGGGCTATTAAATCTAGCTAGTTTGATGAGAGTATGGTAACACCTTAATTTCCTTGAGATTATATAGATTTCGATTTTGGGGTGTTATAGTTGAGGTTATGTGAACTGCGTATTTTCTTTTCTGATTCACATAGCCTAGTTCTCATAGACAATTTTTTATGAGAATTGTGTATTTTCTATGAGAATTGTTTATAAGAACTGTATGTTTTCTATGGAAACTTTGTATTTTTCTATGAGAATTGTGTATTTTTTATGAAAACTGTGTATTAGCCAATTTTCATTGACAGTTCTCATAGATATAATTTTATAGACAAGACAGTTCTCATAGTCAATTTTCTATGAGAACTGTCTATAAGAATTTTGTGTTTTAGATAAGAGCTGTGTATTTTCTATGGAAATTGTGTATTTTTCTATAAGAGTAGTGTATTGTTTATGAGAATTGTCAATGAGAACTGTGTATTTTCTATGAGAACTGTATATTAGTTAGTTTTCATAAACAGTTCTCATAGACAAGACAGTTCTCATGGAGACAGTTTTTATAGCAG
Source organism: Rhododendron kiyosumense (assembly GCA_019656275.1). Lineage (NCBI taxonomy): Eukaryota > Viridiplantae > Streptophyta > Magnoliopsida > Ericales > Ericaceae > Rhododendron > Rhododendron kiyosumense. Next base: position 921,385 of record BPLS01000714.1, read on the forward strand.
TTCTCATAGACAATTATCATAAACACGACAACTCATAGATACAAATTTCATGATAAACAGTTCTCATAAGCAGTTCTCATAGTCAAATGATATAATCCACTTCAAATAAATTTTTTTATCCTTACATAATTTCATGTTCAATATGGATCTTGTTAGAAAGATTTCGCCGATTAAATTCTAAAAATGTAATTTTTTTAAAAATTGAATATCTACAATAAAAGATATTATAATTTGAAATTTGAAGAATGTATTAATTACTTACATGGATGGATATGTATACACGTGTCTCTTCATTTGTAAGACGTCAAAGTCAGGAGGGAAAAAAGTACTCCTAATGAATAGAAGAAATTATTCAATAGTTTTGAGATATCTTGAAGTATTGTTCCAACCATTCGTCAAATGCCACATATTAACTTGTTGCTCAAATAAATAAATAAAAAGTAAAAGGTTTCTAACATTAACCAATCATACATTAATGGTGCACCATATGACAATGCTCCATAAGCATTGGATAACTTTCTAATGTTTAGATGCGCTGTGCGCATGCACGTGAGGAGTTCATTGGGGCATATTTGGAATAATGATCATTTCAAGACTATTTCAAGCACGCAAATAATTGTACAGGGTTGATTTCAGTCCGAGCCTAATTTTCTGGGCCGGCCTCTAAATCCCCCTTATTAATACTTTGTTTGGTAACAAAAAAAGGTTCGGACTATTAGTCCATTGGGATGCCGAATCCGGGGATTAGAAGGTATTAGCAATACCCCGTGGGACTTGGTATTCGTAGTCCGATCCCAACCCATTCTCATTACTAATCCCTTTTCATTACCAATTACTTCTATCAATCCAATCTCATCATCTAATCTCATCTCAAACAAACATGATATTAATAATCCCATCATCTAATCTCATCCCAAACAAACATACTCATTATCAATCCCTTCTCATTAATAATCCCATCTCATTTCCAATCCCGATCCTAATCCCATCTCCTTACGAATCCCATCTATTTATCTCCGTTATCAAACGGGGCGTTAGGGAAGATATCCTCCCCCCCTCTCTCTCTCTCTCTCTCTCTCTCTCATCTTATAGTTCATTTGTCGAGCTCATTTTGTTGATCTAATTTGTTTACTTGCTAGAGATGTCAAGAACATTGATTATGCGAAAAATCACGTTAATTGCATTTTGATTTCTAATTTTCTATGATTTGAAGAACGGTTTACCTTGACGCAAATGAGTTCAATGGGTTCTATATAATATAGTGTTGCAACTTATTATTTGAGGATGATAATAAGTTCCAAAATCACATCAATCACTATCTTGTCTATGTGATCTTTTGGCACGGTGTTTGGGCTGAATTAGCTCAATCAAATGGTAAATGATTGTGTGCGGGCATGCCAGAAATGAAATAACTTCAGAGAAGAAACTACTCTTTTCAAATTGATTTGAAACAACTAATCTCAATCAGGCAATTGTGTTATCCGTTCAATTACATCAACTAGGAGGATTTTTCCTTAAGGTATCAACCAAATAAAGATTGACGCACTTCGAATCAGAAAAGATGATTGAACACAAACAAACCTGAATTTAATCAAAGGTGGACTTACAAACGACTATTTTTTGGTAAGAAAAAACTTACAAGAAAATAAGAAAACTTGAATTTAATCAAAAGCAATCTTACATGCAAATAAGCCTTCAACTTACAAAAAGATCCTACTTTAAACTAAAAATGAATCTAAGATAGATCTCTGAGCAATCATTTTGTATGAGTTGTCAGATGATATGAATTTTTGTGGGGGCTTTCTCTCTTCGCTTTACTTCTCTATTTATAGACACTGGGTCTGCCTTCGATCTCCACGTCTTCGATTGATACCCACGTTGGCCACATAAAGCGGTTGAGGGGGCTTTCGAACGATTACATTGATATTTCCAGAATTCTTTCCTCCCCTGCACGCTTCGATCATGGTGTTCATGGCCACTTCCTGGATCGTGGTTCCTATTGTCAAGCAACGTGAATTAATGCAACACGTCTGGCTTCCCAAATGATTCCCTGCAATTGCATCTAATTTCAGTTATAAAACAAGGCAGTGGGGATACCGTTCGATGATTGGAATGTCTAAATCAACGGTTAAATCCAATAACTTCCCAAACCATCGTTTAATCGTTACCCAAACGACACCGGTTCACTCCAAAATGACACCGTTTGTCATTAAAATAGTGTTTTCCTTAATTCCCGTAATCCTCTGTAATTGGTACTCGACTGGGACAGGTTCTGTATGGCCGCCGTACCGTTCGGTGCCACGTGGAATTTTCTCATTGGGTGGCACTTTTTAGGATGCAAACACACCCCCCGCATTAACATTTTATTTATACCAAATAAATGTTAATGGCACACGTTCTCTGCCCACGTCCCTTCAAATTCGAACGCACGAAGCATGACAGGATTTCATTCCCATGCACGTCTATTGAGCTTCCCAAAGATAGTTACAATAATTTTCCTATAAATGGTAGTTAATGATAGGGTTTAACGAATCACATTACCCCTCATAAACCTCTTCGAATTTGAGTCTCATCTGCTAAGAAGTCTTACGTTTATGGACTCTCTTCCAGAAATCAATCTTATCCTAGATAACCTCGATCATCAATCTCACTCTCCCCAAATGTCTCCTCCAAATTCTCCTCGAATGTTGGTAGGCAAAATTATTTCTGATCGAACATTCCATACTCCCAACCCATCTCCCACAGGTTGGGATTCCTCTTCCCGTTCGAATTCATGTGATGGGTCCACCTGGGGCTCATGGGAGGAAAACTCCGCTAACTCAAGCACTGGCACTATCCTGGTCAAGTTCGATCAACCTGACCCCACACCTAATAGATTCCATCACTTTCGAACCCCTTTTGCGAGCCAATTCTTGCCTTTGAGCGGTAATGACACCGTTCACATGGGTATGCTCGAATCAATCTATTCGTCTCTCAAATTTTCTCCTTTCTTAAATCAGGAGGAAAACTATCTTGGGCCTGCTCCTTACTGCGACTTTAAGCGCATGGCCTAAGCCCAGAAATTCCTCTGGCTCACAGAGGTGCAAACCCCACACTTCCCAGCGGACTTCGAAGAGACCAATAAGCTGGTTCCCCTTCCTGAAGAGCCTGACTGGTTCAATGAGGTGAATAACCTTGCCATCAACACCCCTCATTTCCAATGGCAATACGGTTATTCCATCTACCCTGTTGACAAGAGCAAAGCTTTGCAGCTTCTTGCAGCTTTCTCCTTCCTGGATATTCACATCCTGGAAGAACAAGTCCCACTAACCAATTTTAAATGGGCTTTGAAACACTGGTGCTATGTTCCATCCCTTCCGCAGTTTCCTATCAAATCCACTGCTTCTTGGACTTTCTACCAGTGATCAAGTCATGGCTCGAAGCCAATACTGCTGCGTATTGCTTCGATCAAATCCTTCAAGACTATGCCATTGTCAAAGAAAGGATTGAGAAGCTGCATGACCAAATCCAAAATTTCACCGCTGAGTCCTTCGAAGTGGTGCCTGGCCATGCAGATAAGAAGCTTCGAAGGCGCTTCAAAAGGCGACAAGTGAAGCGTCCAACAAAAGAGGCTAAACTTTGAAGGAAGGCCAAAGCATTGGTGCTCCGCTTTAGGTCTCTGTTGGAGAAGAAATTGGAGTCGGACTCCAAAGAAGACATGAGGAAAATGGAGCTGAAATTCCTCCAATTCGCATGGAACAAGTTCCATAGCCTTGTTACTTGGTCCTTTCCTCATTACTTTGAGAATAAAAAAGCAACTCCTATGCACCCATGTGTTTACATCCTAAAAAGTGCCACCCAATGAAAAAATTCCACGTGGCCCCGAACGGTACGGTGGCTATATGGAACCTGTCCCAATCGAGTGTCAATTACAGAGGATTGCGGGAATTAAGGGAAACACTATTTTAATGACAAACGGTGTCGTTTTGGAATGAACCGGTGTCGTTTAAGTAATAATTCAACAACGGTTTGGGAGGTTATTGGATCTAATCGTTGATTTGGACATTATAATCATCGAACGGTATCCTCACTGCCCTGTTTCATAGCTGAAATTAAGTGTAATTGCAGGGAATCATTTGGGAAGCCAGACGTGTTGCATTAATTCACGTTGCTTGAAAATAGGAACTACGATCCAGAGAGTGGCCATGAACACCATGATCGAAGCGTGCAGGGAAGAAGGGATTCTGGAAATATTAATGTAACCGTTCGAAAGCCCCCTCAACCGTTTTATGTGGCCAACGTGGGTATCAATCGAAGACGTGGAGATCGAAGGCAGACCCCGTGTCTATAAATAAAGAAGTAAAGCGAAGAGAGAAGTCCCCACAAAAATTCATATCATCTGACAACTCATACAAAATGATTGCTCAGAGATCTATCTTAGATTAGTTTTTAGTTTAAAGTAGGATCTTTTTGTAAGTTGAAGGCTTATTTGCATGTAAGATTGCTTTTGATTAAATTCAAGTTCTCTTATTTTCTTGTAAGTTTTTCTTACCAAAGAATAGTCGTTTGTAAGTCCACTTTTGATTAAATTCAGTGTGCTTATTTTCTGCATTATTCTTAGAAGAGTCTTAAGAGTGTTTGCATACAAATTTACCTTTGATTAAATTCAGGTTTGTTTGTGTTCAATCATCTTTTCTGATTCGAAGCGCGTCAATCTTTTATTTGGTTGATACCTTAAGGAAAAATCCTCTTAGTTGAGGTAATCGAACGGATAATACAATTGCCTGATTGAGATTAGTTATTTCAAATCACTTTAAAAAGGGTAATTTCATCTTTGAAGTTATTTCATTTCTGGCACGCCCGCACACAATCATTTGCCATTTGATTGAGCTAATTCAGCCCAAAACACCATGCCCTTCGAAGGCCTAATTTGTACTCTTGTTTTTTTAGGAACTAGCATTTCCCTTGCTTTGCTTTTCTCGTAAATACGCAAATTTCATTTTTGTAATCCAGTAGTTTTCCTTAATGAAATTTCCTCTTTTACCAACACGCTGGACTTGGGATTATTGTTAAAATAGTAATTCTAACAATAATAATTCTCCTAAAGAGAAAAAACCCCAGTGGATCCCAGGATATGGGCCCACTACAGGCCTGACCCACCTGCAGAAGTATAAAAGCGGATTTAATTCAAAACCACCCCTTGCGCTCTGTGCATTCAAGTCTTCTCAAAAACTCAAGTTTTCTCAAAACCTCTCAAGAACAGAACCCTTTCTTCTTTCTCTCTCCAACAACGTTAAATCATAACCTGAATCAATGGCTTCTTCCAGCAACCCAGCCCCGGAACATCCTACTCCCTCTCTGGCACTGAGGCGGTTCGTGTCAGGAAAAAGCCAAGGACCGACTGAAAAGTCCTACCTCGACGCCTGAATTTTCATTCCAAACCCTAGCGAAAAAGGTACTTTCATCTTGGGCCCTCAACTCATAGGGGAAATCCCTACTACCCTCTCCCTTTACTATCCTCGATTGGGGGATGCCGATATTCGGGCCTGTTCAAGCCTCGACTGGCAAAATTTTACGAGGAAATCCTTCCCCTGTTGGCCTACATTGGACAAGGATTGGAAGATATGGATCACTCGCATGTTGGCTGCGAAGTCGGATGATTTGGAGAATGTGGGTTTAAAGAATATTATTACCCTTCTTCGAAGGGGGGTCCCACAAAATCCCTCTTTGATTCAGGCCGCTTTGGCCTTTTGGGACCCATCCTTCAACTTCTTTCGCTTTAACTGTGGCATAATGGCACCCACAGTTCTAGACGTTACCCAAATGCTGGGGCTCATTCCATATGGCCCCCAATTCGACCCTACCAAAGAGTACCTTCCTCCCGAAGGCTTCGTTCGTTTGACTACCTCCAACGGAGCTTTTTCCCATTTCTATAATAGGGAAAGAAAATTGATAGGGGAAGTAACCGAGACTGAGTTATTTGCCTACATATTCTATACCCTCTGCAAGCACATCCTCTGCCATTCTGGAAAAAGGGTAATGAGCGAGTTTATCTCGTTGGCACTGGCACTCGCTAGAGGTGAAGAGTTCGACTTTGCCTCCTACTTCCTCGGTCATGTATACAAAGCTGGGTCCGACTTCTACCAGAAGGGTTTGAACTACTCGCAGGGAGGGCCCCAATGGTTCATCCAACTATGGCTCCATGCCTACTTCCCTGAGTTGGGTCCCTTCAAAGCACCCACATCCCCTGCTGGCACCGTCGAGACGCCCAATGTTCATGGTGACAACTATGTTCACCTAGAGGATAGTACAACGCAGACCTTAGTGTACTATCTGTGCTTCTTTGCTGGTCTTGCCTCGGACAGGGAATGGCCCAATCCATTCCCCACTCTTGTTGGACCAGCATGGCTATTCGACATTCTGGCAGATAGACAAGGAAGATCCTCTCGAGCCCTCCAAGCATGGAGTAACATTCTCACGGGCAGAGAGATCTTTATTTCCTCGTCGAACACCTTCAAGTCCATAGCATATGCAGAGGTATACTGCCCTGCATAATTCGCTAGGCAACTGGACTTTGTTCAAGGCATACCCACCCCTTACTGTGGTTCTGCCAATATTTGCATGTCTGAACGATCACCCATCTCGACCGAGCATTTCCTTACGGGGTTTGCCCAAGCCAGACATGCATTGAGGAGGATAGTCATTCAGGAGTTCAGGGAACCTGAGGTGCGCACCACCCCTGCTTTTGACAACTGGTGGCATTCCAACTGCTTCTTCCTCATAGGGTGTGGTCCCTATAAAAAGTTCCTGAACCACATTGGGTTTGAGAAGTCTGAGTTTGGGTATAGAGGGCAAAATGACTCGTCCTCTTTTTCTTCAGACAATGAATTTGGACTGGCCTGAGGGATTGAAGACGTTGCTGGAGGTGAAGTTGAACAAAGATTGACTCCAGTCGAAGCCTCCCCTATTGCAATGGTCATCCCTCCTTCTCCACCAAGAAGGCAATCCATGAGGGTTACACAAAAAATAGGTACTTGTCTCTGAACATAACTTCTCTTTTGTTGAAACCAAATCTAATTATATTTAACACTACAGGTGCTACCTCTTCTTCTGAAGGTGCTTCGAAGAAGAGAAGAGTTACTTCTCAGCCCACAGAAGTAATTCCAACCAAGCACTACCTCGAGCCCTCAGCTGAACCTCCAGGTTGGTTTCTTTCCTTCTAATTATCCTTTAATCTCCAATATTATTTATCTGAGTCACCTCCTTATCTTCTTCCTTTCAGCTTCGAAGAGAACCAGGACCACCAGGAAGCGTGGCCCTCAGGTTCCTTCCAGTGATGAAGAAACAGAGAGTGATACAGAGATATTGACCTCTAGGGGTAAATTCCTTTTTCATTTATGATTCAGTACCCCCTTAAAAGTAAGAGAACTTTATTGTAATTCTGACTCATGAGTTCGAACCAGGTGAAACAAGAACAGTGAAGGAAACCCTTTCCTATGTAAGGAAAGTAAGCCATCCCAAGAGGTCTCAATCCCCAAAGAAACCTTCCTCCCTAGATGAGGTAAGCCAATGTATGCTCTGATTATGCATACATATTCATGTGTCTCTTGTGCTTATGATTCATTGTTAATCTCTTTGTAGGCTCAAGCGGCATCCCCTGTTGAAACATTGGACCTAACCCTTGTTCCCTGCTTTCAACAAGAAGTGATAGAGCCTTCACTCCAAATGTCAGAAGATGACTCTTACAAGGTATCCCCTGAATACTCATCTTTTCGAATTGTGAAAGGATTCACTCTAACTTACCTTTTGTTCTTACAGGCATCTCCTGTCCAATCTCTTTCTGTAAAGAAAGATTTTGCTGAAAAGAATGTTGACATGCAAACTTTGCTGTCATTCCTTACTGAGCCGACCTTTGCATAGGTCATGGCCAGTTTGGCTCCTTCGAAGACTGTGGGGCCACTTCCAATCTTCAAGAGAGCCTTCCCCTCCATTCACTTATCAGTTTTAGGGGAGGGGCCTCTAAGGATAGACCCTACTTCGGTTTCGAAGAGCCATCTCCTCAGCAGTGTTGAGGATTAATGCTCAAGCTTGACTTCCTCTTCTCCAGATCAGGTACTCTTGACACCCAATCATACTTTTCGTTTCCTTTTTTTATATTCTACTTGACCTCAACTTATAATCTCTATGTAGGCAGCAGAAATTGTCCCTCTTTCTGGAGACAAACCCCCATCTTCCTCTTCTCCAATTGACTTGCCCCTAGTGGTATTTGATATATCCTTCTTCAAAAGTCAATTGGAAGAATTTTGTAATAAAATTGTCATTCCCACTCCTCTTATCTCTTCGAACCCTTTAGAAAGCCTTCAGCAACTCCTGAGCCCCTCCACACCTCCTAACTTGCCTTCCTTTAGGATTAAACATGTTCTTTCGAAGGAAGAAGTTCTGACATTAAAAAGTCTTCTGAGAACTTTAAATCAGTTAGGACTTCCTACTTTGATTGAACATAGTTTAACTTATCACTTCGAGGTGTGCTATCAGGCTTTATTTCTCTCCCAAGGACTTCATTTGTCAATCAATTCCACTCTCCAAGAGCACCTCAAGCAGTTTGGTGAATTAATTGCCCATAATCACTTCTTGTCTGAGAGCATTGGTACAACCATCGAGAAGGCCAACAAATTGGAAGCCAAAGCGCTCGAGACCGCCTCTCGTCTATCTTTATATCAAGCTCGAAGAGATAAGCTTTCAGAGCTTGACAAGAAGATGCAGCGGTTACAAGAAGAAATGAAAAAGGTCAGGGAGGAGAGAGCTGAAGTTTCTAGTGGCTTCTCAGAGCTTGAAGGCGAAGCACTAAGGGATGAGTCAATGCTCCCACAGCTTATCCCTTCCCTTCGAGAGGAACAGAGGAGAAGAGCAGCCCATACGTCACTTTTGGATGCTAACTCTAATTCTCTTCGAGGACTACTAACTACCATTTGTAATGTAACTAGTCCTTTTCTGTAACTTTACACAATTTGTACTTTATTCTTTCATTGATTATTCGATTCTTTTGGGCAAGTACACCCATAATTAAATCAAACAATGTTTTCTACTCTTCTTTACTCAGAAAGATCACTGTGCCAACTCCTCACCTACCGTATCTTAAAGAGTCATAAATGACTACTCCCAAGCTTACTAACATAAATAGAGGTCTCTGGGAAAAAGAAAACTTACAAACATCTTCTTCCTCTGCTTTTTCTTCCTTCAGCAACCTCCAAACCACGTTCTCCAGTTAGGGCTTCAGAGAAAACCCATCATGAAGCCTCCTCCAACGTTTTCGAAGAAAAGCTTCCAAACATAGCCACATCATTTCTCGCGAGATATGCCCTAAACCCTAAGGCCCCTAGGTACAGCCACATCAGTTTTCGCGATGTGCCTGTATCTAGCGGTCGCTTCGAAGGCCAAAGAATCAAACGACAATGGTCTTCGAAGCCTATCTACCTACCAATGGAGCTTTGAGCTCTATCTCCCTACCAATAACTGGTAAGGAGCTTGAACCAAGTCACAATGAAGCTTGGTTCAAATCTTTGTATCTCAGTTGGTTGATCCCTAAAGACCCAGCTTTGTGATACTATTAGGCCTTAGATAGGTTTCTCAATGTAATCTTTTGTAACCTTCTGAGTTGATGTAATGAAAAAATGCTTATTCATATTTCTACACTTCGTAATGGTTTTGACCAATGAATTGGTGATTTAGCCCTTCGTTACTGTTCTAACTTTGCCAACGTGGATGTAATGAGTATAAAGAAGACCAAAGAATACAGAAAACAAAATTTCCCTTACAAGCATTTTTTTTCATTATTTTATTCTCACTGGGCTTCTCCTTCGAAGTCCTCGAATAAATAACAAACAACGTTGACAACGTTCTGAAACATGCTGGTATTTCGAAGACCAACCAAATGTGGTCTCAATTAATTCATCCAACTCATTTATTTTCAGTGGCTTCCCAGCCGTTTCCTTGTGAGTTGTCAATCATTAATTAATAGAACGCATGGCGTCCAAACGCTCTCAGACCCTTCGTCTTCTGAGCCTTGCGTATTTCCACTCATCAATGCTCGTAATCACTGAAGTGGATTCTTTGCACTCGTTTGAGTATAAATATACCCATATGTTAATAGGACGGTGTACCCTCCCTCTCACTCTCTCTCACTCCCCATATCCAGCTATGGATACTGATCAACTCATTCTTTCTGTCGACCTTGCGAATGAGATGGCTAAGATAGCCAATATGATTACAGAGCTCAAGAGGGAGATCCAAACAGAGCTTCAAACCCTTCGAAGCGAGGTCGAACAACTTCGAAGCCAGCTGGTGTGCGTGGAGACAGCTTCACGTCTCTGCTTGGCTATGACCTGGAATGATCTCTCAACCGTCCTCTCGGCTCACGAAGTAAAAAATCTCCCGAAGGGAGGATCTTCTTAAAGATTCTCCTTTGAGACTGTGAGGATCAGCAATGATCTTCACTTTTGTTTTTTGAGCCGGAGTGTTTATTTTTGTGGTCTTTTAGCAAGCTTTTCTTTTTGTTCAGATCCACTTGGATCTGTTTCAAACCCATTTGGGTTTTCTTTGTTGTTTTTTTTTTTTTATATATATAATGGAAATTTTGGTTGGGAATTCTGGACTCTTTCATGGCTTCGAACGCTAATATGACAACTTGGCTGAAACATGATCATATAAGAACTCCAAAGGAAAAAACCCCTGAATATCAAAACCAATTGAAATCATACCGCTATACAACCAACGCTTCGAATTCAAGATTCACTTTGGTTTTAACATAAAATAACCAACTTCCATCGAAACCATCCATTCATTCAAATAAATAATAATAAAAAAAACCATTTAAATGAAAAAAACCATCCTTCGAAAGCTACCTTTTATGAAAGGATTCCCATATAGATGGAATATAAGTCTTGAGATGTCTTCCATTCATTTTCCTTCGATGAACATAACCATCCAGATTTCTCAAATGATATGCTCCTCCTTTTAACACTCTATGGATTTGAAAAGGCCCCTCTCACGTTGGTGCCCATTTTCCTAATCCGTCCGTTTTTATTCTCCTGTCCCTGATAGGAAGAATAACCTTCCACACAAGATCTCCTTCATTAAAGCTTCGAAGAACAACTCTCTTATTGTAACTCCTTACTACCCTTGCCTTTTACAACATAATTTGATTTAAAACTTTTATTCTGGCTTCATCAATATCTTCTAATTCCATGTGCATGGCTTGATGATAAGACCCTGTATCTAAATTATTCTGACATGCTACTCTTTGAGATCTCACAGTAATCTCCATAGGCAACATAGCATCATGTCCATAAGTTAATGCAAATGGAGTAGTGCCCGTGCTAGTCCTCTTTGTATTTCTATATGCCCACAAAGTGTCAAGTAACAACTCATGCCAAACCTCTGGGTTCTGATCCACCATTCTTTGGATCCCCTTCTTGATGATCTTGTTGGTTGATTTTGCTTGACCATTTGACTGAGCATAATAAGTGTTGGTATATATTAATGAAATTCCATGGTTACTAGCAAAATTCTTCACCAGCTTCCCTTCAAATATGGAACCATTGTCAACTGTTATCGTTTGAGGGTTTCCAAACCTGTATATGATCCCTTTTATGAAATCAATGACATGAGTTTGTTTTACCTCCTGATAAACTTGGGCTTCCACCCATTTAGTGAAATAATCAGTAGTTACTAGGATAAATCTATGCTTCTCCAATGAAGGAGGATAAATCATCCCAATCATATCCATGGCCCATCCCCTGAAAGGCCATGGTTTTATCACATATTACAAATCTGTGACTGGCAAATGCTTGAGTGGACCTGTTTTTTGACAGGCTTGACACCCCTTTGCATAATCTATACAATCTTTGAGGATGGTAGGCCAATAATACCCATATCTCCTTATTAACCATCTCATTTTTATGCCAGCTTGATGTGCTCCACAAATTCCTTCATGCACTTCAGCCATTACTTTAAAGGCACTCACCTTGCCTAAGCACTTCAAAAGAAGGCCGTCCATCCCTCTCTTGAACAGTTCATTGTTGTACATTATATAGTTTATTGCTTCCAATCTGGTTACCTTGTCTGCAACACTGTCTAGTTTGGTTAAATATTCAATCAATGCTTGCCTCCAATCAACATTTTGACTAGTAGGAACATTAATTTCCAATACTTCGAAACCAGTTATTCTATTTTGCAACATGGGCAGAGACTTTCTCAAAGTTAATTGACAAAACTCCTTTTCATTTTCTGACAAAACTCTGAAACCAGATGCCCTTTGAGCTATCTCATCAGCTTCTTCATTAAAGAATTTAGGTATATAAGTCAAAGTAAGCATAAAGAATTGATCCATCAACTTCTTAGCATGTTGATAATAAATTATCAATGTTGGACTAGTACATTTAAACGGTCTATTTAGCTGATTTATCAAAAACTGAGAATCTCCAAAGACTTCAGCAACACTCACTCTCAAGTTAAGTAAAATTTCTAATCCTATGATCAATACTTCATATTCTGCTTGATTATTGGAACATTGTCCCTCATTCAGTCGAAAACCATATTTGGTTTTCAACCTTTGGGGAGACTCTATAACTATGCCCACCCCAGCCATTTGAGCAGTTCTTGACCCATCGAACCATAATTTCCATGGCTTAATTTCGACCACAGTGGCTTCCAATGCTCTTGGTGTCTCAAGCTCATTTGGATGATCAGCTAAAAAATTGGCCAATGCCTGGCCTTTTACTGATTTTTGTGGTACGTATTCAAGACAAAACTCAATCAAAGACACGATCCATTTCCCAATCTTCCCACTAAACACTGGCTTCGAAAGCATGTGCTTAATTACATCAATTTGAGAAATAACATAAGTTACTCTGGGCAACATATAATGCTTGAGTTTCTTGGAAGCATAGAATAAAGCTAAACACAACTTCTCTACTGCAGCATACCTGCATTCACAGGAGTTTAAAAACCTACTAAGATAATAAACTGCTATTTCCTTACCATCTTCATTGTCTTGAGCCAACAGTACCCCTATTAAGTCATGTGTTGCAGCTAAGTACAACTTTACTGGCTTTCCTTTGATGGGAGGTGCCAAAACAGGAGGGTTGGCTAGATACCTCTTGATGGCTTCGAAGGCTTCATCATGCTCCCTGGACCACTTGAATTCTTCCCCTTCCTTCAGTTTTAACAAAGAAGAGAACATTTTAGTTTTTCCCGCAATATTAGATATAAACCTTCGAAGAAAATTTAATTGACCAATAAACCTTTGCAACTCCTTCTTTGTAAAAGGTGGCTTGGCTTCAATAATAGCCTTTGCTTTATTCTTATCAACTTGAATTCCTTTGTTGTGGACTAAATACCCTAGGAATTTTTCAGCTGACACTCCAAAAGCACACTTTTCTGAATTCAATTTCAACTGATAATGCTTCATTTGTTGAAATGCCTTCTCTAAGTGTTGCAAATGATTCTCATCAGAATTTGACTTTACAATGATATCATCTATGTAACACTCAAGAAAACTTCCAACCAAATTATGAAAAATGGCATTCATAGCCCTCTGGTAAGTGGCTCCAGCATTTTTTAATCCAAATGGCATTTTGACCCATTCAAAAATGCCAATATTACCAGGGCAAGCAAATGCTGTTTTATGCACATCTTCCTTTGCAATACAAATTTGATTATACCCTGAATGCCCATCCAAAATGGACAATATCTTGTGTCCAGCTGAACTGTCCACAAGTGTATCCACATTAGGCATTGGGTATTCATCTTTAGGGGTTGCAGTATTTAGGTTTCGAAAGTCAACATAGATCATGATAGTCCCATTCTTTTTAGGAACTGGAACCACATTGGATAGCCATTCGACATACCTGGCTGTTCTAATGAAACCTGCGTCTAGAAGCCTCTGCATCTCCTTTTTGACACCTGCAATAGTTTCTGGACTCATCTTCCTGATTGGTTGTTTTACAGGTTTGAATTGTGGCTGGATAGGTAACCTATGCTCCACCAATTCCCTGTCCAATCCAGGTAGTTCCTTGTAACTCCATGCAAAGCAATCTTTGTTTGCTTTCAACAGTGCTATTAACCCAGCTTTCACCTCTGGTTCCAGTTGTTTATTAATGAACACTGGATTGGGGTTTTGCTCATCCCCCAATTTTACTTCCTCCAGAAGGTCTTGAGCTTCAACTTGTTCTGGAGAAGTAATCTGGATTTCCTCCTCATGAGGCTTATCATCCTGCATAACATCTTCCCATATGTTGTCTTCCTGAATCTTCTGCTCGATCCCCAAAGCAACATACCTCACCAAAGCCAAAGAGTTGGCCTTTTCTTCTGCCTCTTCCTTGGACTTACATCCAAGCAGCGTCATCCTTTGGGGTGTCTGATTCATAATCAACAGTTTGCTTCAGCTTCAATTTCAACTCTGCCAATTCTCCCAGTTCCATCTCGTTGGTTGGGTAAGTGGCTGCTTGCAGTAATTCACTCAAAGGAACTACATCTGATTTGTACATTTCTGCTTCAGCAAAATTCGCTGTGGCACTAAATGGATGTGGATCAGCTTTGACTCCTTCAACACCCACTTCTTTGCCTTTGTCATACTTAACAATCATTAATTCCTGATGCATAGAGGAAGGGATACATCCATTAACATGAATCCAATCTCTTCCCAATAAAGCATTATATTTAGCATATGTGTCAACTACAAAGAAAGCGGTATCAGTCTCTATGCCTCCTACTGCCAATCTAATGGATATGATTCCCTTAGCATGTTGACTTTCCCCAGTAAATCCTGCAATGGATGTGCTGGTTGGAATTAATTTTGCTTTTCCTTTTCCTAGTTTTTTCAAGGTTCGGAAATGCAAGATATTCACTGCAGCTCCATTATCCACCAGGATTCTGTTAAGTGGGACTCCATCGAAATATGCAGTAATATATAATGGACGCAAATGTTGTCTCATTGCATTAGTAGGTAATTTAAATGGATATGAAATTTTCACATAATTTAAATCTATTACCAAGGGGTATTCGACGTCGGACATGGAATCCGGCACAAAACAAGCACTTTCTTTTGAGCTTACCTCCAAACTCTCTTGACTCTGCTCAATTTCACATACCAGGTTCTCGTCCATTTCAATCTGAGCCACCTCTTCCAGGTCACAGCTGTTACACATGATGTTCAATTCTTCATCACTCAGTGCTTCCTCAAAACCATCTGGCTTACCCAAGTTTGACCAAGCATCACCTCGGCCTTTCGATATCTGGCGATTCTTGAAGAAATCCATAGAGCATGGGTACACCATATTCACTTGCACTTCTGGTTGTCCCCCAAACTGGATTGTTGCCATTTCTTTGGCTGGTTTAAGTGTCTCAGTTTCCTTAACTTCCTTACTTTCAACCTCTGGTGCTGATAGTTCCATAGGTGAAGAACTTCCTTCGATCCCTTCTTACTCTACCAACATGGCTTTGAGTAACTCGGACTGATAACTAGTCAATGAATTGGGAGAAAGTGGATCAAGATCTTCTTCGAGCATGGCAGAGGCTACTTTCTTCAAAGTCTCCCTCTCATACTGGGCTCGAAACTCTTCTGGGTCCCTCTTAACCCTGTCAAACCGTGGATTAGGCCTTGCTCCCCTGCCTGATTCTTCCCCCGTTGAGGATTCTCCTGATTGGAAAAGCGTATATTTTCTCTGGAGCTTCCTCTTCTGAGTTCTTGAGAGCAATGAAACCATCTGTGGTATTTGGGACTTGGGATCCCTAATTAACACCCAATTTCCAGAGTTCGAAGCTGGTGGCTTGAAAGTTCTGTTCTCATTCCTGTTGGAGCCTTTGTATCCTTGGAACAGATCAGGCTTGACTTGCTTGAGAAACCAATCAGGAACCCCTTTCACCAAAGTGAATTCTTCTTGTTTGGCTTCTCCTGGTGCCTCAGATGTCTGGCCAATGTTGGCTTTCTTCGAAGACGGCAACTCCCTTCTGTGGATAGCTGGGGCAGGGCTAGCGGACACATCTCTCTTCGATGCCAACCAGGGCTTGCTATCACTTGGCTTCGCTTGCACTGGAGCCATTCTCTTCATTCCCATTTCCTTAGGGAAAAAACTCACACCCTTTCTATCCAAGTCCTTAAAAACCAGATAGTTGGCCCTGCATCCTACTCACAGGCACTCCAAAAATGAGGCTTCTAACATGGGCAGATGATTATTACCTGAGAACTTCTGTGAAGACAAACCATCATTGGCTCGCCTATAAGGACTTGGCCTTATTCCCATGCCTCAAGGATGGCCAGCGTATGGCTTGCCCTTTCCATATTGAACAGTATTCATGTTCACCGGTGCCTCCTTATCCTGCCAATATTTCTTGACAGTTCGAGCCAGTGAGGAGGGCACATTGGTGTTGACTTCTTCTACCTTTGGAAAAGGCACTGTATCAATTCCCATAGCCTTTTCAGGAAATTTGATTCTTCCCTTCTTGATTTGTTCTTGAATCCTGTCACAAAAAACATTACAAGACTTAGTTGAATGGGACCAAGAGTCATGCCATTTACAATAAGTCTTCCCATTCTTTTCTTCTGCTGTGGGCAGTTTCACATTCGAATGCAGCTTAATGATTTTCTTTCTTAACAAGAAATCAAAAATCTCATCAGCTTTTGATATATCAAAAGAGTATACTTTAGTAATCTCCTTTTGTTTGAACTTCTATCCTAGAGGTACATTCTTTTGAATCAAAGGCTCGTAAACACAAGGATCATGCTTTATAATTTTTGCAGTATCTATCTCATAATTGGGGTCCCTATAATATGTAGGGTAGGAAGAATTATGTCTGTCCATATCCTCCTCTAGCAGTGATTCGTATCTAGCCACTTTATAGGTTAGATCTACAAAGTCTCTAAACTCTGTGGAATCAAACCTCTTTCGAAGCTCTCTTTCTAAACCATCTTGTGCTAATCTTACGAATTCTGCCTCTGGCAGGCGAAGTTTGCATTTGGTCTTTGCTCTTTTGAACCTAGATATGAAATCTACTACTTTCTCATCTGGTTTCTGCTTCAGCCTTGCTAAGTCTGCCATAGAGACTTCAGGCTCAGCATTGAAGAACTGTGCATTGAATGCCTCTTCCATCTGAAACCAATCAGTTATTGACTCTGGTGGTAAGTTAGTATACCATGCAAAAGCTGGTCCAGACAAAGAATTTGGGAATAGCTTCAACTTCATGAAGCCATTTTGAGCCAAATTCTTACGTTGGGCAGAAAACCTTGCTATGTGCTCTATAGAGGACTGTCTCCCATCCCCATAGAACAAAGTAAAATCTGGGATTTTAAACTCTCTAGGGATTTGGAAAGTCGTATCTACCCATTCTGGATATGGTTTTCTATAAATTTGAGGTTGTACCCCCCGAGTTCGAGGTCCACAAACCTCTTGTATGAGACCCATGACTTGGTCTCTTAGTATTGGATTGCCTATGAGGAAGTTTTGCTCCTGATTTTCAATGGGAGGCTCTGGTCCTATGATACCATCCTTATAGACTCCCCTTTTCGTGTTTAAATCCCCTTGTTTCTCTCTAAGAAACCTCTCATACGGTGGCTGTTGCATTTTATCAAATGCATCATTAGTTCGAACAGACCTATGGCTTCCATAAGCTGTCGCGAGAGGATTCTTGGTGGTTGGGACATTTTGCCGAGGGTGTTGTGGGTTTTCACCCCTTCTCTCAGGCTTATGAACCAATTCTGGTTCTGAGTCATCCTCTCATTCCCCAAGTGTGGGTTCGAAGAGAGGATTCACGCTCTGTCTTTCCCTAGTGTTTCGTTGAACCCCTATGGTAACACCATGGGATTGCCTTGGAACTTCTAAGACAGGTTTTGTAGGTTTCACAGGCTCATATCAAGATTGTGGTATTTCATCTGGATATATCTTTTCCTTACCTGTTCTAGACTTCATCCTACTTTTACCAACGTCCTCTCCAAGCCTTCCTTCGAAGGGACTTTGGTGAGTGCTCGAGTTGACATGATTGTTTAGCCCAATATCCCCTGGGCTATTTATTGCTGCCTCTAAGTTGGGCAACCTATTTCTTATGCTTTTGATCATAACTCTTTGGGTTTGAGCCATCTCTCGAAAAGCTATCATCATTTCTCTAAACATTTCCTCTCTATCGTGGTCTTTGCCACTGGCTTGTCCTCTTTGGAAGTTTGGAGGCACTTCCTCAGGAGGTGCTTCGTAAGAGGGCTCTTCATAAAGAGGCTCTTCGAGTTCTAAAGCCAATTGAGGAAAAACAGGATTTATATGTGTTCCTAGTTCTGGTGTTTGTTCTGGCACAGCCTGTTCTTCTGGCGCTAGATCACCAATAGGTGTTTCTATTTGCTTTCGAAGCCTTGGCATTTTGACACCTTCGAGTCCCACCGGGCGTGCCAAAAATTGTTTGGGCTGAATTAGCTCAATCAAATGGCAAATGATTGTGTGCGGGCGTGCCAGAAAAGAAATAACTTCAGAGAAGAAATTACTCTTTTCAAATTGATTTGAAACAACTAATCTCAATCAGGCAATTGTGTTATCCCTTCGATTACCTCAACTAAGAGAATTTTTCCTTAAGGTATCAACCAAATAAAGATTGACGCGCTTCGAATCAGAAAAAATGATTGAACACAAACAAACCTGAATTTAATCAAAGGTAAATTTGTATGCAAACACTCTTAAGATTCTTCTAAGAACAATACAGAAATATAAGCACACTGAATTTAATCAAAAGTGGACTTACAAACGACTATTCTTTGGTAAGAAAAAACTTACAAGAAAATAAGAGAACTTGAATTTAATCAAAAGCAATCTTACATGCAAATAAGCCTTCAACTTACAAAAAGATCCTACTTTAAACTAAAAACTAATCTAAGATAGATCTCTGAGCAATCATTTTGTATGAGTTGTCAGATGATATGAATTTTTGTGGGGGTTTTCTCTCTTCGCTTTACTTCTCTATTTATAGACACTGGGTCTGCCTTCGATCTCCACGTCTTCGATTGATGCCCACGTTGGCCACATAAAGCGGTTGAGGGGGCTTTCGAACGGTTACATTGATATTTCCAGAATTCTTTCCTCCCCTGCACGCTTCGATCATGGTGTTCATGGCCACTTCCTGGATCGTGGTTCCTATTGTCAAGCAACGTGAATTAATGCAACACATCTGGCTTCCCAAATGATTCTCTGCAATTGCATCTAATTTCAGTTATAAAACAGGGCAGTGGGGATACTGTTCGATGATTGTAATGTCTAAATCAACGGTTAAATCCAATAACTTCCCAAACCATCGTTTAATCGTTACCCAAACGACACCAGTTTACTCTAAAACGACACCGTTTGTCATTAAAATAGTATTTTCCTTAATTCCCGTAATCCTCTGTAATTGGTACTCGACTGGGACAGGTTCCGTATGGCCGCTGTACCGTTCGGTGCCACGTGGAATTTTCTCATTGGGTGGCACTTTTTAGGATGCAAACACACGGTCAATGCTCTCAATAACCTCTATAAAGTGAACAGTTTGGATCATGAAAGTTATAGCTTGGGAAGAATCACAAAAGGACACAATGGATCGTCTTTAATAGAGGATCCCTCTCCTTAACACTAATATTTTGGTGAACATGTTGACCACAATTTTGATATTATGAGATGTGTCACCAATATAAAAGTGCAATGTGCACTATTTGCAGGCCCGGCTTTGGTCATAAGCCCACTAGACCACTGCCATGAGCCTCCAAGTGTTGAAATATATTCATTTTGTCCCTTTTTAAGTATCCAGCTTCGTAACTCCAACTTATTAAGTAGACATCATTATTTAACCTTGCATATCAACTTTTACCTCCACTTTCCTATTTACCCCCTATGGAGCCAATATCACTACACTTTTGCTCACTAACTTTTCAAAATAGAATCTACTTTTAGGGATAAAATAGAAAATGTACCATTTTTTACCTACTAACTTTATAAAATAGACACTTATTAAAGGACAATTTAAAATGAAATACTGAATTCTAAAAAAAATAATGGAGGAAGTACTAAACACTATTTATGCCAGTATTATTTCATGTATTACAACGTAGCTCAACGGTTAGAATAGAACCTTCCATTTAAGAGGTCGTATTTTTTACACTTAATTAATACCTACATTTTTAACGTGACACTATTTTGAACTTCAACAAAAAAAAATAAATGGTATTAATCGATACAATTTTAGCGCAAAAGAGGTGAGAGTCAAACTCACCAACATAAGGAACCTAAAGACATCAGGTCAACCACAGCACCGCCAGCCTATCTTGTGTTTTTTTATTGTAATGCTAAAATGTAAACAAAACAATGAGGGCCCGATTGGATGTTGTTTTAACTGGGTGTATTTCACAATACACACGGATAAAGGTTGATGGGACTGATTTAACTTGCTTTGGCAATCCAATTTCCACCTATATTGGACTCTCCCCCCTTCTTCGCATGTACACCTCAATCCGGTGTATAAGGTGTTAAATTATTGCCACCCCTTGAGCTCTCCATAATTTATCCGGCCTAATACACCTGCTTTTTGACCAAAACACCCCTCCTCATCCCCCTCCCCCTCCCCAACAGCTCTCTTTCTTTGTTAACAGAGAAGAAGAAGAAGACAGATCAAAAAAAAAAAAAAAGAAGAAAAAGAAGAAGATGAGATCACCACCATACCTACACAAAAACACACACACAAATCTTCTTCTTCTTCTTCTTCTTCCTCTCTCTCTCTCTCTCTCTCTCTCTCTCTCTCTCTCTCTCTCTCTCTCTCATGGCGATAAAAACAAAGAAGAGAAGAAGGAAAAATGATTTGGTGCATGTGTGAGTCGTGTGACCATGTATAAAAACAATGAAAAAAATGATTTGGTGCATGTGAGAGTATTGCTTAATTATGAAAAAATAATACTAATAATTGACAAATAAAATAACTTATAACAATAAATTAATTCAACTTAACATTTGTACATTTCATATTAAACAAGCCACAAATTGAATTAAATACAATTGAAATTGAAATTGATTTTTTATAATTTATAAATATTAAATTAATTATTTTTATTTGTAAACTAAATTATTGTTCCTTAAATTGTGAAAAGTAATTAATTTTATTGAATTTGTTATTATATAATGAATAATCTAATTTCATACTGCATAAGGGCGAATGAGTCATTTAACAGCTTTTTACATCATACACCTTTTCTTATACCACCAATTTATCATTCATCCAAATCAAATATTATTTTATCCCTCCTCCATAAATGTCACATCAATATGGGTCATCCCTTTTTAACTAATACCCCTTATTATCTTATCCCTCTTCATAAATAATATACCCAAAACTTATACGGCATCCAATCGAGCCCTAAAAGGCCTCACTTTTTAACCCCACCTAAGGTCTCCAAAATCTTATGGCTAGGCCTGACTATTAGGTATGTGGTGAAACACTCTCTACCAATACAATAATAACACATCGTATATATGATACTCAGAATATGATCACCAGGATGTAGTAGCATTGTTCTTTCCTTAACTACAAAAAGCTTTTCCATTTCTCCATATAAAATAATACTCCAGATATGTCAAATTTACTATTCCAATGTTATTATACTTCATTTATCCTAATTTTTATACTAGTGAAGACACTTTGTTGTTTGTTTTGGGTCTCAAATCTTTTGTGTATAGTCTTTACTAAATTTTCTCCATCTATCACTCATGACTCTAAAAAATTTCTCTCAAAACCCAAATCGAACAGGGTCTCGAGACAACTAAAATGATTTGGTGAAACTGAAATACTCCCACTAATCCACTATTTTGGACCTCTTAAAAATTATCTATATTTTTGGAAATGTGATATTTTTTTTATACATAATATAGAACTTGTTGATAGATTTTAATTAGTTTTCAAAAAATTCTAAAAAATACTAAAGATTGTGAAATATAGATAGATTTTCAAGGGACACGACCGGCTAAAAGAACTACTTCCTCTGTTCCTAATTGAGATTCCCTATTCCATTTTAGGATGTTCCAAAGTGATTATCCTTTTCCAAAAATAGAAGTAAAAATTTGATAAAATTCCAAAAGTATCCCTTTTATGTGAATACAAATAGTGCAAAATATGTAGAATATATATAGGAATATTAATTGTGAAAAATCTACCTAACAAAATATAAGGGTGTGGGGATCACACAAACACAAATTGAAAGAAGGGCTAAGATTCATTTGATTCAATGGCCGATGTGTCTTATCTAACTCTCTTAAGAAAACTCTCTTACAAATATATTACAAAAATATCATCAAAATGTGGGTAGTGTCGTAAGTACGAACAAACACTAGTATATGTAATAATTATATGGCCCCTAAAAAAATTGAAATTCCTAAGAGGTACTCTCATTTAGGTATGGCGGCCAGGAGTACTTAGTACACAAACGTGATCTTGTCTAATCACCTTTAATTATGCTCCTTGCTTCCGTGTGCACTCATGGTATTTTGTAAATAGAAGAGACAACACCCATGCATGCTTGTGCCTAAGCTGTTGGCATGTGGACTCGATCGATTTGTTTGCATGTGATTCATGTGAAGCTTCCTAGTATTCGGTGCTACTGACAACACATTCATTTCTCACACTTTGGCGCCACCGACAACACATTCTCATACGTGCTTTTACACTTCAAGGTGCTTTGATTAGACACTTGGGCAAACTTTCACTTTGACTCCGTGTGATTCGGGGCTATGTCCGTGTACAATCCTATAATTCAAAAGCAGGCACACAATCATTTTGTGATTTATTAAATTTTAGTTAGATGTAAAAGGAATATAAGATACACCTCAATTAACATGAACGGAATGATCTCATTTTTTTGTATATGGGATAGATTGGTTAGATTCAAGAAAGTAGAAGAATGAAGAAAGAAAATGAGGATTAAGGGTATATTAGACTTTTCACAATTTCGTTAGTGGATTTTGTGTTTAATCCTTTAACATGGACAGAATGAGGTGCACCTGTATATTTTAACAAATCACATGGAAATTATGTGCCTATTTTTGATCTATAAGGAGTGTATCCGTGCATAACTCAAATCATAGAGGTCAAAGTAGACTTTGTCCTAGATAATTGGTTGTCAGAAATAAATCTAACATTGAAAGCATTAGGCATATGATCTAAAACTAATTTTGAAACTCGAAAACGAAAAAGGGGGTTGAGAGAGCCAATAGAGCTCTAGAGAGGGATGGAGAGTTGGGTAGATGGGTTCTCACCGCAATTCCACTGCCCCTCTCCTCGTCTTTCCCCTTTCCTTTTTCCCCTATCAGATATTTTCCTTCTTCCTCCTTTCTTCGTCCCCTTTCTCCTCCAGCCTCTCTCTTTCCTCTCCTCTTGTCACTTCTCCTACCCCTGTAGTTGTAAGCTGGTTGAGACTCTTTTATAAGAAACTGAAGGCGTCTACAGCGGATCCGATGGTGATCCTTTAGCCTGCGGCAGGAATCAGTTTCAGCTAGTTGCAAATCTGGTCCACCCTTTTTCATAAGTGTGTCTGATGGGTTCGACTCGGTGCTAATTTGTTGTGGCTTTTCTTTGTTTTTTTTTTTTTTTTTGTATTTTCTTTATTATTGTTGTTGTAATTTTTTTTTTGTTTTAATAAAAAGAGGATGATCTTTTGCTTAAAAAAAAAAAAACTTGGAAACGAGGTGCGTACCAACCCCAAGGGGTTGACTTAGTAATCGAGGTTTATGACTAAGGTGTTTCTTCTCTTCTAAAGTCTAATATTCAAAATCCCTTGGATGCTATTAGCTTATTTGAAGCTAGTTATACGAAATTTTGCTCTGACTTTAATTGAATCCTCTCCAGTGGACATTTACAATGGCGGACCCAAAAATTCCTTATAGTGGGAGCGCATAATTATTCATAACCTTTATTTCACCATCAGCTACAATTATATACCATTATGAAAAGTGAGTTATATGTGTATGCTTCCAATAATTTTAAGCATATTTAAGTATTTATCGTTGAATTTTTTCATTACGATACATCAAAAGTCCTAATTTATCTAACAAATAAAAATTAAAAAAACCTATTTTTATTTAACATAGAAGGTTAAAAGAAATTGGCAACCCGAGCGGCGAAGTGGCGAAGCACGTGTTGCAAAAATAGATTTACTTTTGTGTTCTTCTTGAGGCACTCTATTTTTCTTACTTTCGAACTTAGTAAAAGCACTCTGGTTTCTGCAAGTGCAATTCGTTCACACTTCACACCCATATCTCTCATCGTCCATCCAAACCCTTCATATGATAGGGCTCGTCAAACAAAATGTCTCGGCAAAAATCTGTGTTGATCCGACTTTTTGACCCACTTCATTGAAATACTTTTACTCAGAATATCTCGTCTAACTATTTTTTGCAAAAATAAAATATTCTTATTAAGCAGTTATGTGTGTCCGATCAACTTTTTATTTTTTTTTTGCGTGGACAAACTATTTGACAATTTCTACGTTATACAGGACTTAGATCATTGATAAAAGACTCAAATGTGTTCAAACTATACTTTGAAGTCTTAAATTGAAAGAGAGAAAAATCTAGTCAAAAAAATAATAGGGATTGATTGGGGCAAGTGACCCCACATCCTCAAGATAAGTCCGCCCTTGAACTGCAGGATTGATTATCCACTATAAGTCGAAGTGCTTATGCTGGCTCAAACAATTAACAAAGCCCAAGACCTTGACGTGATTTAAGCCGGTCCAACAAAGAACTTGTTAGGCCTCAAAGTGTCCAATGAGACAACAACAGTATCCAATTCGAAAATAAACAAATTTAACTGATAGTCGAACCCAAGGATGAAACTACAGGGAGGCAAGTAGGGGCCATTACCCTCCTACAATTTTAAAAAGTTAGGTATATTGACAGATAAGAATTTATCATCAAATTATATAGCCCTGTCCCCTCCAGAGATATAGCCCGCCCCACATTCCATTTTTTTGTTACAAAAAATTTAATAGTAACATCTTTAATATTTTTTGAGCTATGAAACAACTTTGTACTAAAGTTGGTCTTGAGGAGATTTAATTAAAATTCTTTTAAACAAAATAAGGATACCAACTACAATTACTTAAAGCTATGGGCTAATATAACATAAAATAAAAAAAGTAAGTAATTGGTTAATATTGTCATTGATCAAATACTAGTGTACTACTGTTATACTTCTATTAGGGCATTTTGTCAAATTTAAAACGGAGAAATCTATGGATGGTAAAAATCACATAAGAAACATGTTCAATTTTATATATTTTGTTGTTGTTTGGTACTCCAGTATTCTTTTGAGTTAGTAAAAATTCATATTGTTGTCTCTCTTTATTTCAATGTTATTGATTGTGTATATTCGCTCCCCACACAAATATCCTAACTCTGTCCATGGGCGGACCCAATTACTACTAATCTTTTCAATAGTAGTTGGTACGTACAAGTCCAAACTTCTGTTTTCCAAAGAGCCGGCCGTTTTCATTCGATTAATTTTTTATGTGGGTTATTATTAGTAACATTTTTGGGCATTTGATCTCTTTGCTGGTTTACCAAACTTATTTATTAGACCACTTGCCATGTTGATTTTGGTTTGGTGGGGGTTGATCGAAACAATCAAAGTCAAGGCACCCTCCACCGTCACCAACCCCCATTTCGCTTTCACACATTTTTTCCACCTTTTCTTTTTCTTTTTCTTTTTGTGTTACTTCTACTATTTTCATGATTTCTTTTCCTTCACAAGACTAACCGTAATAGAGTTTGTATGTACGACATACGAGTACTAGGTCTTCTTCGGTTGGATCAGTACAATATATTACTCTATGCCAATTGATAATGTCAAAACCGGAATTGTTGCTGCCAAAACTTTACTCTTTCTTGCTGCTACATTTACTTTTCTGCCCTTACTGCATAAGGGACGTCCCACCAACTCTCTCATCTTCCTTTATTATACAACAAGTCCCTCAATAAACAACACAAGGCTACAACACTGACAAAGAACAAAGGACCTACCACATTTAGTTCCAACAAAGTGTCCGTCATGAAGAGACAGGAGTATTAGGCCATCGCAAGAACAAAGGACCTACCAGATTTAGTTCCAACAAAGTGTCCGTCATGAAGAGACAGGAGTATTAGGCCATCGCAGGAGCACAACGGTTGGATAAAGGAATCCGAGTTCTCCCATGGACACTGTAGTGATTCGGATTCGCGATTAAGGGTTCGAAAATCAATCGAAGTGAAGGAGAGAGGGGATCAGTTCGTTTTGAGTAGGATTCTTGGGCAATGGGAGATTGGGTAGAGTGATGGAGGTGGGTTCTGATGAATTGAGGGTTCGAAATCATGGATAGCCATGATTTGCAGATGGATTTGAATCGGAGTAGGGATTTGACGAGGAGTCTGGAGAGGATGTCGACTACGAGTTCGTCGGGGATATTCAGCCCACGGATCTTCTTGTTGTTCTCTCTTGGTGGTGTCTCATCTTTCATTTTCACTTTGATTTCTGCTAGTGTTGTAGCTCTCTCATCTTCCTTTCTTTGTCAGTGTTGTTTATCAAGTTTTTCGAATTTATTAATTTGATAATCAAAATTGCTTGGACTTTAAAACTTCTCTACAACATCATTTTTGTCAAAAATGATATTGATCACCCTATCCCGTCGGGGAGATTACTAGTGTCTCAATCTCATCTTCCATTTTCACTTTGATTTTCCCTTTGTGTTGTTTATTGAGGAACTTGTTGTGTAATAAAGGAAGATGAGAGAGCTGGTGGACATCTCCTATGCAGTAAGGGCAGAAAAGTAAATGTAGCAACAAGAAAGAGTAGAGTTTTGGCAGCAACAATTCCGGCTTTGGCATTATCAATTGCCGAAATGAATACTAAAACATTTATGCTCCGTTTGTTTTGATGTAAAATGTCAAAAACAAATTTTGAACTTTTATTTTTCGGTATTTGATTGACACGTAAAAAATACGCAAAGGCATTTTAGTAAATTCATCCTAATAAAAATAAAAAGGGGAATGACATTAAAAATAGAGCAGTTTCAAAATCAACTGCCTTAAAAGTAACGATTAGATAAACCAGAGATTACATACATCTCTCATACTAGTAAGAATCAAGGTAAGAAAAGGTGCAGATGAAAACCAAGGCAGAACCCTTCTGCATATCCCGTCCCCATTCAAAAATATTAAATACGCTTTTTTTTTTTTGCCCCCTTTCAAAATGCATAGTTGTAAAGCTGCCTATAAAAACGTCTGGTTACATCTATCTACACACACAGTCTTCAAA
Organism: Rhododendron kiyosumense; assembly: GCA_019656275.1. Taxonomy (NCBI): domain Eukaryota; kingdom Viridiplantae; phylum Streptophyta; class Magnoliopsida; order Ericales; family Ericaceae; genus Rhododendron; species Rhododendron kiyosumense. Next base: position 948,697 of record BPLS01000714.1, read on the forward strand.
GCGAATCCAATACCAAACCCCTAGACGTGCTCTGTTCTGTTCTGTTCTTGACGTTTCACTTTTCGATTGCTTTCATTAAAGCCGGTCTGTGGATATACGCTATATTTTAGACCGCGAGAGGGATACAGAGGAAATGGGGATTCTGAAGAAAATGGGAGTTTTGGAAGATCTGATAGAGAAAGCAGGAGGTTGTGCCGTCGTAGACGGAGGCTTGTCGACGCAGCTTGAGAAACACGGTGCCCAATTCAATGATGCCCTTTGGAGTGCTGTCTGCCTGATCCAAGACCCTGATCTCATAAAACGGGTATGCCTCTTTCTACCTTCTACACAGTTTGTATATAGAAAAATATGTACGGATTGCACTGCATTCTGTTTGGTTCGTGCTTCTTCTTCATTTGTTCGTTTTGGGGCTTTTGGATTAATGTTTGTTTTGCTATCCCGGTATCTTATTCAAGCCCTCTCGTTTAACAAAACGTGCAATTTTTGGTATCGATATCCAGCAAATGGGATTTTCACGAGAATTTTTATTTATTTATTGGGTCTCTTGTCTAATCCGTCCATTCAAAATGAGATTATAGTGTCAAAGCGTAAGTGTAGTTATAAGAATGACCAACAGGGTTGGTAGCCTAGTGGCTCATGGCTCACTCAGTAGTCACTCACACAGGGTTTGGGTGGTGACGAGGTCACGGGTTCGAGTGGTGCTAACCGCGCCTCTCGAACTTGGTCCTCCTGCGAAGCCCGGCTGTGGTCCACTAGTCCTTGGTGGGCGGTAGTAGCTATGGCTCTTTGGTCTCTTCCAGGCCCGTCGTAGGTCTAGAGTCTGCATAGTCATGCCCAATGGAGGGTTGCTAGGCGTGGATTACAACATGAGATTGGATTATACATCTTTGGTGTTTGAGTGTAACTATTTATCCGTGGATTTGATATCCTTTAAATGGCCAATTCTACCAAAGATGATATGATAAATATTTAGGTGATTTGGTCCGTTTTTGGATAAAAGTAGACCAATTTCCCACTAGTTGAAACTAAGATAGAGATTTAATAATGCAGCGAATAGACTCTTGCAATATGCAAACCACAAGAAAAACGAACACGAGATTTTTACGTGGTTTTGTATAAAAATGGATGTACATCTACCGGACCAAAGACCGGTTCCAGTATCAGAAATTTGGATTTAAATGAGTTGCATGTAGAAAAATGATTTGACAAACTCCATATGGTTTGTTCAACCAATTACAACTCAAATAGAGAACAGGCCTCGCCAAATTAGATGAATCTAACAGCCGAAATAGACAGAGTAGGATGCAATATCAGCCCCAAAATAAGCTCTAGTAATAACAAATAGTTGTTCAAGAAACTAGCGAAGCAATAGAGAACTAGAGAGCACCTTCCATGCTTCCAACGCGTTCTGATGATTTTTTTCCCAACAGCTAGACCAAAGATCATTTTAGCTTCGATGGAAAGTTAAGTAATCACTTCAAGGAGTTATGTGCAAAACATGTGCAAGACTTGACTTTTGTACAACTGTAGAATTTTGTACCAGACACCAGTCACACCACCATAAAACATCAATTGGGCAGAAAGTTATTGGGCCCATGGTTCAACAAAAAGACGTATACCCAATGGTTTAAAATTTTCTCACTATGACCTGTAGAGTTTATTCTGCAAAATTACATATCGCAGACTTATTTAGTCCAATTCATATTATTTTGAACACGAGGGTGAACCAAATTTGCAATATTATTTGATATTGTACAATACAACTGGTGAATGAATTAAGTCCACCGTGCAACAAGTTGTAGTTTGTGTAGTTTAGACCCTTGCGAGTTGTGAATCTGAAGGTGTTTACATTATATTTAGGTTCATTTGGAATATTTGGAGGCTGGAGCAGACATATTGATAACTTCATCTTATCAGGTTTGCAATTCATTCCTTATAACCCTTAAGTTATGTATGTTCTTTGGTCTTCTTTTAATCACCTAAATAGTTTATTCTGATCTGTTTTATTGTCCTCTTTCGCCCTTAGCTCTAAGAAAGAACAAAATTGAAGTCATTTTCCCTCAAAATATTGACAAACAGAAGGGTTCAAAGGGCATTGCACTTATTAATGGACCATGGTTAAAGCTGTTTTGACAAAACCAATTCATAGGCAAATTAACATGAAAATTTGAATAACAATCTTTAATTTATGTTTGTATAGGCTTCCCTCCCAGGATTTCAGTCCAAAGGACTGTCAATTGAAGAAGGGGAATTGTTACTGAAAAAGAGTGTTGAACTGGCTGTTCAGGCACGCAATAAGTTTTGGGATGCCAAGAAAATAATATCTGGACATAGCTATAACAGGGCATTGGTTGCAGCCTCCATAGGGAGCTATGGAGCTTATCTTGCCGATGGTTCTGAGTACAGGTGCCCTAAAACTCCCCATATCCCCAGAATTTTTCAGCTCAATAGTGGGCTTTTGAGGCTTTATTTGAAAAGTTGATGAATTTTGAAAATGTGTTCAAACTTGTTTGTTCGAGTAATAGATAATCGAATGAGATTTGAACCCTAAAAATTGAGAAGTGACAACAATAGTAATCGACATTCTTAGGGACTGAGGATCTGGCCCAATGCAGATCTAGATGCATGATAATGTCTCCAAAATTTTGCACTTTGTGACTACCATCACATCATGTTACCACGGGTGCATTGAAACGAGTGCGGTATTGGTATGATGGCAACAGATCTTTGGCTCTAAGTAATGATTTTGTGTCTATGGATGTAGTGGATGTTATGGACCAATTGTGGATTTGGATAAGCTGAAGGATTTTCATCGCCGAAGATTGCAAGTTCTTGTGGAAGCAGGTCCAGATTTGCTTGCCTTTGAGACCATTCCAAATAAACTAGAAGCTCAGGTGTATATCTTCTTCCATCAATTATGCTTTTGGTTCTGGTTCAATTGGCAATATTAATATGATTGGCTTTCCATTGAAACGTTGTTTTACTTTTTGACCGTAACAATTTGTGATGGATTACATTTCTGTTGGACACTTAGTTTCTCTCATGGAAAGTATCAGGATATCTGAAGTATGTACCGAGAAATGTACTTCAGAGTTCAGACTGACAATGGATGTGGTCCAGGCGGAATTGTATGCAACCCACACCCATTGTGAATATCTAGTACGAAGTTTGTTTAGGTTTTCGGTACCATAGGAGGGATGATTCACTCATTGTCAGTATTTAGTGCGACCAATCAAACTAGACTTTCTAGGCTTCCCCAAGGACACACATTGGAGTAATTATTTTAACTTTAATAGCACCTCAATCTGTGGAAAAAATACTTTTATGCAGGCCCTTGTTGAGTTGCTTGAAGAAGAAAACATCCAAATCCCCTCTTGGATTTGTTTCAGCTCTGTAGATGGTGAGAATGCACCCTCAGGAGAGAGCTTCAAGGAGTGCCTTGATATCATTAATAGCAGTAACAAAATTTCAGCTGTTGGTATAAATTGTGCTCCTCCCCATTTTGTACAAGGTCTTGTTCAGAAATTTAAGGAGGTAATGATTTGTCAAAATATTCTGTTGTCTCCATTTTGATAGCAATATGTTGTATTGATCTAAACTTTGTTTAATTGTTTCTAGTTAACCGGAAAAGTAATAGTTGTATATCCGAATAGCGGTGAAGTGTGGGATGGCAGAGCTAAGAGATGGCTGGTGAGTCATGTTGTTTCCAATTCTCTGAACATCCTATCTTTTTTGGGACACAAAATCCGATGCAAATTTACTTTGGCACATAAATGTTTAACCGAAAATAGAACATCCTATCTTTTTTGTGTCTCCGTCATGTGTTTCTCGTATCCGGCAAAGCAATCATGCCTAGAAAAATAGTTATTTAGTATATTCATTGACTCCAAATAATGCTCCTGGTTTGACAGCCATCAAAGTGTTTTGATGATGAAAAGTTCAAGTTGTTTGCAACAAGATGGCGCGACGCAGGAGCTAAACTCATTGGAGGCTGTTGCCGAACTACACCTTCCACCATTCGAGTCATCTCAAAGGTGTTGAAGGAAAATTCAGGGCAATGAGTTCACGATCGATGGTAACTTGCTCTAGTTTGCGTAAGTTCAAATTGTATTGTTAGGCTTCTGTCTATTTTCTCAGTTCATTTTTTCTTAATTCTTTATCTTCCTATTAGAGGCAGAACTGAAATTATGTTACCATTCTTCTTCTTTTTTTTTTTTTTTGGCTTTCGGTTTTGCTATTTACAAATAAATCAGATCGATTGAAAAGAGTAGTTATTTTCAGCTACAGTTGGCATTTGACCATAAGACTTGGGCCATAAGACTAGGTTCTATTGAGGTAACTATGCTATACAAACAGATTAGTATTTCATATGGAGCAATTCAAACAGAATGATGTGTTGTTTCTTCACAAAAATTCAGGGGCAGAAAAAAAAAAAACCAATTAATATGTTTACGACATGAACAACAAAAAAGCCAACTGCAAAACCAACATCTTTCTCTGTGTCTGATAAAAAATGAAAATAAAAACATCATTCTATGTGAATTTTGCCGCAAAATATTTATCTGCTTAGCATATTCCTTATTAGTTAGGTACTCCCGAGTTTGATTCAATAGTTTGCAAAATCGGCCCTCTTGACGAACCTTCCTTTCATTCTGGGCCTCTTCTCTGCATTCAATTTCCGGACCTCATATCTTATTTTCTTTGAGAACAACCTCGTACGTCGCTTTTCTCTGTACCTCGATACCCTTGCTTCTCTCCCTCCGTCTCCCATTGCGGTGTTTCCACCAATTACTCCTATATCTCCGTACGGATGGTGAATTGTTCCACAACTCCCCTGAAAAATTAGCATACAAGCACTTCTATTTCAATAAGGGAATGCAGATTTTTTACCTATTTTTTTACCTGAATACTCAGTAAAAAGCTGTGGTATTAACATTCATGAAATAATTCATTAGATTGATGAGTCTAGTCCATAGATATTGGTTCTTCTTTGTACATCACAATTGTGGCAATGCCCCATTTGTTCATTACCAGAAAGGGTATTATCAATGGCGGACCGAAGGGGTGCCCAAAACTCCAAATATTTCCCATTAATTTCACTACTTTTTCAGGTTAATTTAAGAAAGTTATACTAGATTGGCCCTTGCAAGTCTCTTGGATGAAAAAAAAAAGTTTTCAAATAAATAGATGGGCGTGGGAAAAACTCCCAATAATTCGAATTTACCAACAAATTTTTCATCGCAAGTGTAAAAAAAAAATGATGGCTGCGTATATATATGCACGAACTTAGATCTACCAAGTACGAATATATAAACATAAAATATAAGTTTTGTTATTACGGTAGAAATACGAATACAATAGTTCAGCCACCACTATGACAAATTATGCGTCTGCCGCTTTATGTGTAAATACACTAATAGTTGATCCTGAATTATCCGTACTTAAATTTCACTTCAACATTCGAACACGTTCAAAGCAAAAACGGGCGACTAAAACAGCCTGGGCGGAAGGACTTACGAACTGGTGCCAATTGACCCAACTCAATTTTTAGGAGCGCTGCTATAGGTACATACACTCATGTACATATATCGCGTGCATACACACTTTAGATCCGTCTCGAGTCCTAAAAAAAAGTTCTGAGCTCCTCATTTTGTTCAAAATAGTTTGTTTAAGATCTCGAGTCCTACAAAATACTTTTGCTCCAGGCTTGAATTCTAGAGCGAAGTTGGATATTTCATAAACGTCTTAATTGATATCGAGTTGATTTGATTTTTTACAGAGATTGTAAACAAACTATTTTGAACAAAATGAACGGCTCAGATCATTTTTGTCGGATCTAAGACGAATCTAAAGTGCATATGTACATGAATGTATGTACCCATTGACATTCCGATTTTTTAGTACCTCCATTTGGTAGAGGTTTGTAATTTAAGTGGTAAATTTGATCACATTAAAATTGTGATATTGCTTCAAATATTTAACCTAAGGTATTAAATTATTTCAAGCCTTCCATTCAAATACAAAAGGAATTTTTTTACAATGCAGATTGTGAAGAAACTGTTCCAAGATTGAACGTGAATCAATTGATAATGAAACAATGAAACCAAAAGGGGCATGAGAAGATAACATACCAAGCAGTCAGGCCAACACTCGCTAGGCCGGAGCTCCGGCCGATCACCGGTAGTCCACGGAGACCTTTGGTTATCCCACGCCGTAATAATTCCTTCATAATCAAGCCTCAATAGTAGTACCTTCTCCTTCGTCTTCCTCCTCACTTCCCCCATATTCTTGCCTTCTTCACTCTCCTTCTTCTTAACTCTCCCTCCACCTCCCTCCTCATTCTCTTCCTCATCGAAATCAAAATTGAATTCAAACGGTAATTCTTTCTCCATATCAATCTCTGCATCAACATAATCACCCACCATAGAATTCATCCCTTCGTCTTCTTCTTCTTCTTCTACCTTAATACTCCTCCTTGAATCCTTCTTTTCCCAATCAAAGATCCCAAGTGCTTCCATATCGAATGACTCTTCTTCTTCTTCTACCTTAATACTCCTCCTTGAATCCTTCTTTTCCCAATCAAAGATCCCAAGTGCTTCCATATTGAATGACTCTTCTTCCAACCCTTTTCCAAGTAAGCTCTCCACATCGGCAGCAAACTCAGATAACCCCATTTCTGAAGGGAGTAGAAACTCATTTAAATCACTCCCACCATACCCAGTTTCCCTTGAATTGTCGACGAATTGACCGCATATCGGAACCCGATATGAAGAACTCTGTTCTTCGTTTTCTTCAAATGAAGTCTCCCCGCTGCCCAAATCCGGCACATGAGTATCCGAATACTGTGTCGTTTCTTTAGAGTTTTTACGCTTGGAAATGAAATTTTTTCCATTTCTCGGTGTTCGAGCCCTTGTCGTGAACCCTCTGTGCCAAGAGGGTTCACCAGTGGACTCATGTGGAGGCTTGAATGAAGACGTTTTAAGGAGAACCCTCTCGTGTCGACAAGCCAACGGGTTCGCCGAGTGGATGGAAATATCACAAGATAGGCACAAAAAAGCATTGTCGGCAGCACAAAACCAACGAGCGCGGTTGCACACGCAACCGTCGCAGGCTCTGGCTGTTTTGCCGCCGACGGCGTTGGCTTGCCTTCTTTTGGAAACCATGGACAAAATTGAATATCGTTTTTTTATCAAACCCAAATCAAGAAAACCGAACTAGTAGGAATGGGTTGGGAAAAATTGTTTGGTTTTGCAGTTTATGCAGAGGTTTGGAGGGGTGAAGTGAAATTAACAATTATTGTGAGGTGGGGTGGGGTGGGGTGGGACCCTTTTGGTGCACTTTTACAGTCTAATTGGAGTGTGATGGCTCCGGTTGGGATGCACTTTTGGGTAGGGGATTGCGCTTTTGAGACCCACCTTGTTGTCTGTTATCCTATTGGTTGAGCTTGAAAAGATCATCCTCAATATTTCAATATGATTGGTTGCCTTTCCAATCAAAATGGATTTCTAGTGGGCCCCCTTTTGCTGAAGATGAGAATGAACAGTGTTGGAAACAATTGTCTCACACTCTCTCTCTCTCTGTGAGTTTTTTCCCCAATTAATGGGAAACAGACTCTTCTGTTGGATTTTCACTGGTTTCATTATACTACTTGCCTAAAAGTTCAAACCTTTTCGGAGTCCCAAAGGTTATTTGCTCCCTTCTAAGGACTTGGTTATTTGCTCACTTCTAAGGTTTTAATTTTAAAATCTTTCATGTTCTATCAACTTTTTGAGCTAACTAAAGATTTGTTTGATCATTAACGTTACGATCCTGCGATTAATGAAGATGTGTATAAATTGACCAAAACATCTAGTTATGTTTACCTAAAGTTCAAACCTTTGTGTCTGAGGTCCCCTCCTCTTTCACAATCTCAAGTTCCTCTTCCATAAAGCAAAAATATCTTTCCACAGTGCAATTATTTTGGTCATGTTACTCATATTTACCTCTGTGAAAGGAGGATCTTACAATTGTTTCTGGAGGGAAAATTTTTCAGTGTCGCATGGGTACCACGTGGTGTCTACTCGGCGCATTCGAGCCGTCTATTGCATTTTTGAATGGCTCGAATTTGGAGAGAAAAAAAGGAAAGAGAAAGTATTGGAATGAGGGAGAGAAAAAGTTTCAATCTGAGCCATCCAAAAGTATATTGGGCATATCAATAAATTATAGTATGAATACCGGGAAAAAAAAAAAGAAGACATTTTGTACTCTATCTGTCTATTTTTTATTCCTACAAAATACTAGACGAAATAGAACCAGCCGGATGTATTGAACGGGTACCACGTGGAATATACCCATTCGATACCGAAAAATTTCTCGTTTGTTGAGTACTTTTCAGAGTTGAGATTTATTGACTGTATACGTACGTGAAGAGTTCAAATCTCAATCAAAAGATGATTTTTTGTAATACTAATCAACTGTTATAACATATCTCTCAGGTAAAATAATAGACAGACAATTCAAAATTCAATTGAAAGACAAGTGAAGCTTCGAGAATAACAAACAGGACAGGTAAATCTGCTATAACAAACAGGATAGGTAGATCTGCTTTGTAGGAGATCGAGGGTAATATCAACAGTCCCATTGCACTTAGTCCCATTGCACTTCACATTTGTGAGAACTCAAATCACATCTAGTAGCTAGTACTTCAACTACTAGTAATCAACAAAGGTTTTTTTTCTTACTAACTTCCTTATCAAGGCCTTCTATTGGCCATCTCTGTACAATCATACTGTTGCAGAAATTTAATTGGATTATAATGATGTGGAAGTGAGCAAATACGATCGAGCTAGGGTTTCAAACATTTACAATGTGAGTCTGTACAACTGCGATTTACTCTTGAATAAAATTTGAACATACTCCTATTTAGAGTTAAAGATTTAGGGCATGTATGACAGGTGGAATATTATTTCATCCGGATTGGACTATTTTAAATAATCCGGTTGAGTCCGACCTTTGAATCAATCGGTTAATCCCGGCCTTTCTTATCCCATCACCAACAAACACATCAAAGACGTGTTCTCCGGTCCAATCGGTCAAGTCCCCAAAAAAATGGCCCCAAACTAGTCCTCCAACCAAACATGGCCCAAGGGTAGATCATGCAAGTTTGTGAAAAGATGAAAAATACAGCAAGTTTAATCTTGAGAAATAGGCAGTAATTATGGTCAGTGGATAGACAATGATGTGGAGGTCTCATCCACGCTCGTTCTGTATATAATCCAACTTTGTAGAAGAGAGTTTGGAAGTTTGTCAAACTCATGGGCATTGAAAATGACTCATTGTCACATTTAGATCTCTCTCTCTCTCTCTGCATAGGTATTTCGAAATCTACTAATAATCGTGTTGCTTTGAGGTTTATTAGAAGCGGTGGATGAATACATCCTAAATTAATTGATGAAGTTTACGATTTGAAATTGAAGAATAGGGTTGCAAAAGAGTTTAAATAATTACAAAACTAAAAAGTTATTGTCAATAACTTTTTACTTAAAGCCCGTTCTAGAACACCTTCTTAAAAAATAAGTACTTATTTCACATTTTTAAACTCAAAAATAATATAAATGAAAAATATTTTTTTGATTTTTTTTGCACCGTATAAAAGATCTTCTCGAGATCTTTCAAACAAGATCCATATTACATATTTTTAAATTTCATTAAGCCCATTATTTTTGAGCTTGAAATTGCCTTCTTAAAAAATAAGAACTTAAAATGCGTTCCGGAATGAGACCTTAGTGAAAACACGGACCCGGGGGCTCTGCTGCCCCGGAGGCGCAGGAGCCCCAACCCACACTGCCAAAACGGCAACGTTTTGGTTAAATAAAAAATCTCAACCACCCATTTGCAATCTTATGGAGCAGAAACGTGATTATGAGCGTTTTAGAGATAAAATTTGATTATGTCTCTTTAGAATAATATGATCAGAATAGTAAGATTTTCGCACCCGTTCAAACAAATTAAAAATTGGACCACATAATTTTTTAACCATATTTTTTAATATATAAACGGTCTCAAAACTCAAATTTTTAATCCGTTTGAGTCGGTGTAAAAATCTTATTATTCTTATCATATTATTCTAAAGGGTCGTAATTTATTTTTATCTCTAGGGCTCTCATATTAAATTAGTGCTCAAATTTTCACTCCGTTTGAATAACAAGATCTTTGCATCGATTCAAACGGAGTGAAAATTTGAGCACTAATTTAATATGAGAGCCCTAGAGATAAAAATGAATTACGACCCTTTAGAATAATATGATAAGAATAATAATATGATAAGAATAATAAGATTTTCGCACCAATTAAAAAAATTTGAGTTTTAAGTCCGTTTATATATTAAAAAATATGGTTAAAAAATTAAGTGGTCCAATTTTTAATCTGTTTGAACGGGTGCGAAGATCTTACTATTCTAATCATATTATCCTAAAGAAACATAATCAAATTTTGTCTCTAAGGCTTTCATAATCACGTTTCTGCTCCATAGGATTGCAAATTGGTGGTGGAAATTTTTTATTTAACCAAAACGGCAACGTTTTGGCAGTGTGGGTAGGGGCTCCTGCGCCCTTGGGGCAGCAGAGCCCCCGGGTCCGTGAAAACACCATTAGACTTAGTCGAATTCGGATTTTGGAGGGGGCATGCATAAGGAAATGGTCCAAATGCCTTGGATTTTGTCTCACCATCGGACTTTTGCAACCCTTTCTACAAGTTACTTGGTTTTTTCCATTGTGCAAGCACAAAGATTTCGTGCCCGTGGAAGTGCTTTTATATACCACAATTTGCAATTTTAATGAAATAACACAAAATTATACAACAATCTCAACACACAGTCATATGTAGCCTTTTATGAATTTATCTTGTATTTAATAGTTTGTACATTTTCCTCCATCGAGATTCTTTTTCTCCCAATAATTTTCAACCATGACACAGCGCACAATTTCCAATCACTTATTACTTTTGTGACAATTGCTTTATAAACGTCTATTCAGTTTCAATTTGGCTACGAATACCCCCAGGGTACCTATTGTCTAATTTCTACGTTTATGTAATAATTAAAATTACAATAATCCACGTAACAATCAATAGTATACAAAACTCACAAATGCCATATTTGACATAACAATATTCTAATTTATTAAATATTAATTGACGAATAAGTCAAAATAAGCATACGACGGTTTGTATAAAATCATTATCTTAAAAGATAATATTTTTCCTTTTTCTTTTACCAAACTGATAATATCAACTTATATAGTATTCTCGAAATCATTTATTCTATTTCTTTATTATCACAAAATAAATATTTAGTCAAACAATTAATTACTACACGACGGTTTCGAGGTGGCTGTGGTAGTGGTGGCGTCGGGCAGGGTGGTGGCCGAAAGGGGTGATGGCGGTTCGGTGGGGTGATGGCGGTTTGGTGGGGTGGCGCGGTTCATGGCTTGATGATTGGAAGGTACATAGGGCAAAATCATGGGGCAAATTGGTCCAAATTGAAAATTATCCAAACCCTTTCAATGTTCTTTTATTATTAGGTTAGATACAAAGCGAGAGACCAATCTTAGGATCAATGCTAGCTCTACACAGTGGCCTGGCCATGAGCTCCTAATGCAAGCCCCATAGGCCATTAACCGCAGATGCATGCCCACGATCCCATATTTCTCCAATGAATTAGGAGTATACGTCAAACATAGTGTTTATTTTTTACCAAATCGAAAAGACCTTGATCTCAAAAGTTCCTGGACCATTTTTGAGCAAGGCCATGTTTAGCTGTGAGGAGGCACGTACCATTTGCAGAGAAGCTAAGTACAATTGTCTCTGAGCCCAACACAATTTCAAAAAGACCTTGATATCAGAAGTTCTGAGGCCATTTTTGAGCAAGGCCCAGTTTAGCTGTGAGGAGGCCCGGACCATTTGCAGAGAAACGAAGTACAATTGTCTCTCGTTTCCAGTCCGTCATCACCAAAATATCTTAGATTCGGGAGCCAAGTTATAAGAGGGAAATGTTTTTAAGTCACCTCTCTCGCCCAATCCGGAGATCGATTTCTACTCAGGCATTTATAAAGCATTTGCGATTCTATTTCATTAATCATGTTTTAGCCATTTAGGACGGGGGAACAGTTTAAAGGGGATTTAAAACTATAACATGTTTGCAGGATAGATGACATGCTCGCTCAAAAAACAATTAGAATAGGACAAAAGACCAATTCTGTTGGACAAAACAGGTTCAAGGGCACTGTTTGGGAATGACGTACACGAGAAGGAACCAGCATACACTGAACCAGTCGCTGCATGCAGTTCCAACCAACACGCATCAGTCCTCTACCAGCGCGCGTCAATCTGCTCTAACCCACAGCTCTTATTCTTTTAGAAAGTTTTGATTTCCCAAAGTCTCGTTGATCTAAAGACTTTATAATTCGACAACGTGCATTGAGATGCATGACTCTTCATCGGGTCCAGTAGCGTCCTAACAAGTATAAGATAGACCCAAAAGAGAGATAACCTAAAAGTCGCCCTAAAATATGCTCCTACGCAGAACAGTATGTATGTACAGTGCATACGATAGGGAAAGCGGTAACACATGAACAATATATGGGGGTTAGATGCAAATAATCTCACCTTGCTAGTTCTTGTCTTAGTTTGGAGAGTTCTAATGTTTTGTATATGCAAATGCCGGTTTCGGTTTGACAAAGGTTTCTCGAACTATAGCCAAGATATACCTCCCACTGCAACGCGTAGCACAAAGCAACGGTTAAATAGTAGAGTGACTTATCATCGTTCAATGTTGTTGGGCATTTGAGAACCCTGGGCTCCAGTAAACTATGTCGGTTATCCAGAATACGCCAACGCGGCTAGCCAACATTGATGCAAGTAAAGATGCCAAAAGTTTGATTAATGAAATAGAATCGCAATGTTTGCAAATGCCATTTAAAATGTGGCTCACTTTATTAATGGACACTTGGAGAAAACTACACAAGCGATCAATCGGAAAAGTCCCAGTCAGGAATGGTCAGATACGAGCATCCTATTTAATCACCATTCCATTCTTCAGCAGCACGAAGCTCACTGTTTTGACAAACTTTTGAAGGATTGTTCTCAAGTGTATTAAACTCTAAGTATAGACTAATGTAGAAAGTCTCCAGCAGAGTCGCCACTGTGGGTACACGCCCCAAAAATTGCGAGACAAATGGGTGCAACCATTTAGTGAGCGAAACGCTCAATTCAGAGTCGCCACTTAGGTTTGAAGGTCCGCCACCCAAGGAACCAAACTTGAAAACGTTACTCCGTATTTGATTTGAAAAAGGCTTGATATGATCAGGAATTTTCGTGTCCACCTAGTCTGATTTACCAAGTGTCGATAAAAGTGTGGTGACGATCCAACGTCCTTTGAATTGGGATGCGGCTTGGACAGGTTTTCAGGAATGATAAATAGAGTAAATCTGAAAGTACTGATGAGAGAGCAGATCTCTTGAGGGTGAAACCGAACAATGAGCCCATAATTGGGCCATTCCGACCTATTTTTCGACAATCTCAAAAAAAAAGGGGGGAGGACTTAGCTATTAGCTCATCCTAGAGTCCTAGGTGTTTATTCATTTATTTGGCTTTTTGCTTTAATATCCTTTGCCCACACATGAATTGTTGGAAAGGGGGTGATTACGGTCCAAGTGTAGCATTGTCATTTAATATTTCTTGCCTCATATTGCAGGAAATTCTCCTCGAGGTTGAAAAAGATCAATCACGTAACTTGGAAAAGAGCATTCTACTTAGTGACATGTTTTCTTTTATTTCTCCCTTTAGATCTCCAAATCATTGTGGCTTGTTCTCTTGATGTGTGATAGACAACTTGTTCTGTGTGAATATATAATTGGTACCTTGTGGTGTGATGCATTGCAAGAGTTTCATATATGGTATTTGCATGTCAGACTTATAAAGGAAATCTTAATGTGGAGGAGTTTTGCTAGATGTTGAGAGTTGAGGTTTGATTTGGGGTTGACAAGTGAGTTCCCATGTTGTCAAGGTGCGGTATTGTTCGACGTGTCATTATCTAAGATATTCTAACTCTACATGTGTAGTGTGTATATTTTTTGTGAGTGGTTGTCTAGTTGTTTAAGAAAAGAGAAAGAAAGAATTTTATTAAAGAACTCAAATAAATCTTAGATCATTGAAATGGAAACTGAAAGAGTAAGGATCAATTTGGTAGCAATGGTAAGCTGAGGTTTCAAGTACATTGGTGTGTGTGGGTGAGAACATCAGTATTTGATAAATGGAGTTAAATATTTCCTAGCATGAGTATGATATTTTGTGTTTCACTTTTTGATAAAACAAATATGTTTTTGGAAAATATTTTTCCTTGATATTTGTCTTCACTTCTGCATATAATTTAGATATAGATATCTATACGAGCTAGTGTAGCTCACCCTATTCTTTCAAATACCCGTTATGGCACTTAACTTGGATTGCATGGAGTGCACATTGAGACGCCTCTTAAGAGCTTCATTGGAATCATTAAGGAGTTGTTTATCATCTAGTCTAATTGATGTTATGTACTTTATCCGCAATTGAAGATTGTACTTCTTGGTTAGAACATATGTAAAGCTATGTATAAACTCCTCTCATTGATTATTGTGAAGCCCTTTTAATGGAAGACATTTGGGAGACTTTATGTAAAAATAATAATAATTAGAGAGAAGAAAAAGAAGAGACTTTGATTCTTTGTTTGGATTGGCATGATATTTAAAGGTAAATATAGTTGAGAGAAAGACTTTTGTTTGTAGAAAATGTATTATTATTTTGTTGAAAATCGAGGACGTGACACATAATCCATGTTATCACAATTTACACCCTATATAACAATTCACACATTCTGTTATACACAATTCGCACCCCCTTATAATAGATAATTCACAACCCCCTATAATAAATAACTCACACTAAAAAAATAAAAAACAATTCACACCCAAAAATAATTTTACACGTAATTTCATATTAAATATGGGTCTTATTTTATTGATCTCATCAAATAGATTTTTAAAAATTAAATTTTACAAAAAACGGATATATATAATAGAAGATATTATATTTTAAAATTTGTAATTTAAAAAGTAAAAAAATACATCCACATCAGCACAAGTCAACAAGGGACAAAACACTAAATGCTGGCTTGGAATTTCTCGTTGTTAGTACATCGGTGCATAGCCAAAAATACTAGTGAACGGTACACATTTTCATTTGACCTAATCATATCTCTTTCAACGCTACACAAATACTATCTATTTTACCTATTATGTATTAAAATATTAATTTTTCCTATACACAGATAAGAGGAGGATGGGAGAAGAGGAGAGAAAGTGAGAGGGAAATTAATAAAATAATAGATGCATGGTGAATAGTGCTTAGGTATATTTACCTATTCACTGTTGATGGATGCATTTTACCTAGGCCCTTACCTAATCTGTTGTAATGCTCATTTGGAAATTTTGCTCAGGTAAAATAGCTAAAAAAGTCTTTTTACCTCTTTTAATGTACTTGCTCTTAGAAAGGCCATAGAAATGTAGGACGGATATTACTTGAAGTCAAGGGAAAGTGGAGATTTGTAGAAGAGTCACGGGGTTTGAAGTACCCACAAGCTAAAACTCTGGAATAGATCGTGGTCTCAAGAAATTCAAAGGAGTCCAGTCCCACTCGCTCTAGAGACCAAGTCAGCTACACGTGGCAGCAATCAAAGGGATTCCAGCGTCATCAATCAACGGCCAAGATTATTTCTTTTAAGCTTGAATAAACAGGAGCATTTTAACTGGAGAGTAGTGGAGAACGAGCAGGGTCATGAAGCTATCTTTCAGGGAACTTACAGCTACAAATACAGTAAAAGAGTGCAGGCTCATGGCTCTCGCCTCATCATTCAATTATCAATTTCTACAGCTTTTCAGTATTTACTTTTTTGCACTTTTATTTTTACGCAAGACTTGTAATTTCGATATCGGTCTTGCTATTATCAGCTCAGTGGACTGACAATAAACACATTAGAAGACAAGAAAAAAATACATGTTTTTGTGTACTTTATACACCTTTTAATACATATTTACACATTTACTATTGTCAGCCCATTGAACTGATTTTAGAATTTTCCTTCCGATATTTACTAAGTCATTTGTTCTTTCTTTTCCTCGTACCTAGTCAAAGATTCACGGAAATACAAGTATCTTTTGTTTTTTGTTCATTTTGTTATTCACTAAATACTACGTAACTCCTTCACAAGTAAGGCAAATGCGAACCAATTCTCACTAAATACTACGTAAGTCCTTCACAAGTAAGGCAAATGCGAACCAATTCTCAAGGCCTTTCCCAAAAGGTTGTGAAGCAATCGCTTGCAAGAAGTCAGATCAGGGTATCATGACTCCCAAATCCGTTTAGACCACGTACGGTTTTGGCATGCTTGCATCACCGACACTCAACATTCCCTGATCGCCGGATACGTAACGTTTTTTTAGCAAACACATACCACACAACTTCATAACAATTGGCAGCGATATATACTTAATTTAGGTTGAATAATATGCAATGAATTTAGAGCCCATGCTCATACGAGGAATATGGCTCCAAGGAACCTTTTAGCTGAATAATCTCTAGTTTGATACTAGTTTAATATTAAAGCAAATAATAATAATAATATAAATCGGTTGAAATTTGATCCTTCGTTAATTAAAGGATATATATTTCAGTCATTACATGTATTCGGTTGATGGTGCAAGTCCTTTTGTAATTATCGATACATTAAAGGGTCGTCTTGATCCTAGCTTTTTAGATTATTAAGGGTATTAACTATTAAGTGATTTTTACCCAACTACAGTATTTATAACTAGTGTCAATCCGTGTCTACGGCACTACACATCCCGGTTGGAAGGGGAAGACAGTTGTGTGATTTAGATGAAAATCATGGCCACTTAATCAGGAAGTGGGAGAATGCACTACAGCCTTTGGATCAAATGAAACTAAGTTGTTCCAATAACTTGTCCCTACACCTTTCTGTTTTATAATATAGACTAGTGCTAGCCCGTGTCTACAGCACTATGCATCCCTGGTGAAAGGGGATGACAGTTGTGTGATTTATGTGAAAACCATGGATACTTAACCCAAAAGTGGGAGGATGCATTATAACATTTGGATCAAATGAATCTAAGCTATTCTAACAATTTTTCCCCACACCATTCTATTTCATAATAAAGATGGGAGAGCACATTTTGGTATGAGTCTTGCTAGCACCACAAACACATACACACCCAAATACACACCCACACTCACATGAGTGGTGGGTCCCACACACACTT
>BPLS01000714.1:1016044-1052400 GCA_019656275.1 Rhododendron kiyosumense
CAAAGATTGTCCTTTTTCTAAACAGATAAATAATATCGATTGCTGCAATCTCAAAATCCTATGGCAAAGATTGACTACGATCTCAGCCATAGATGACCATACGATAAATCATATCGAAAGACGCAATCTCAGAAATTTTCTTGAATTTATTTATGATACATGCTTAGATTGATAAGACTCCCGTTAATGCTTTTGGAATTTGGTTAAGTGCAGGTGTGGCCTCCACTTGGACTGAAGAAGTTCGAGACCCTGTCTTACCTTCCTACTCTCTCTACTGAATCCTTGGCCAAGGAAATCAACTACCTTATTATCAAGGGATGGGTTCCTTGCATTGAATTCACTATTGGGGTTTGATCTCGATCTCATTGTTGCTTTATTGACTACTAGTACTGTTTATTGTTAGCAAAAACCTAGCTAACTTAATTAGGGCTTAATTAATTATTTGGTTATCCAGTTTTATTTGCCTTATAATTATTGTTTTATTTTGAACCTGAATCTGAATGCAATTTTGTCCTTCCAGATTCAGAGTCAAAATAAGTAAAATAAGTCGATAAAAACGTGCAATCCAATTTGAGCCGACATGCAATTACCAAAATTTTCAAGAAAACAATGGGAAAAGGTAGAATTTGATGATGAAACTGAAAATGAAAACAAAAGGTGTCAGAAAGTACTCCAAGTTTGGGTTGGTCAGCTAATTACATGAATGGGCAAGTAATCCTCTTTCTCTTATTTTTTTACATTGCCCTGGAAAAATTTGAGTTTTAGCATTCCATAGGCAACCAGAATGTTTCCTGTAAATAATTAAGCTAGGATCGAGTAGAAAATCTTGTATCCTTGCAGCCTAGAAGTGCCACTATAATTTGCTACCCAAGCATGTATATTCTAAGAATGATTTGGATTGTATTCAGTTGGCACTTTGCTATTGGGCCTCAATGGGCCAACCACAGGCCTGCCCACCATGATGACCCAATCCGTCCATTACTGGCAAAGGTTTCAAATAGTAGTACATACAATGCATATAGTACCGCTATTTGAAACCGTAATTGTTTCTTTTGATTTATTCTCCCGCTTACGAGTTGACAATTCTAACAGAACGGATTTGTGAGCCGGGACAACAACAGGTCCCCCGGGTACTACGATGGCCGGTACTGGACCATGTGGAAGCTGCCCATGTATGGGTGCACTGACCCAGCCCAAGTATTGAACGAGGTCGAGGAGAACAAGAAGGAATACCCGGAAGCCTTCATTCGGATCATCGGATTCGACAATGTGCGCCAAGTGCAATGCATCAGTTTCATCGTCTACAAGCCCCCAAGGGCAGCAAACATGTGATGGGTTTTTATTTACCTAAGTCGGAACGATATCCATTCATGATTCGCTAGGCTTATTTATGTCTTTTCTGAAAGAACTATGAACTCTGTTTTTTCTTTTTGTCATTTGATCGATGTTGTGTCTCTTTGTTGATGATGAACATGAGAGGCCGGCCTGGCTTTGTGTTGTCAATTTTTTTTTGTTCCAATAATCCATGTAATGGTTGGAGCTTCATGCCGTAGTTCTAACAGGTACCATTTCTTTTTTATGTTCACTCTCTGGGTCTTGTGTATCTCGATGGCAAGTATCACTGTTTTGATTCAAATTTTCAATCGTTGAGAAAAAGACTTAGACAGAAAGCATGGGAATAAAACATTTCGAACGCTCTTATCTTTAGGAACGCACGCAGTGAAGCGCTCTAGTACTCTTGTATCGATTAGTATTATGTGAACCTGTATTTCCATGCATTTGCGGTCATTGGATCGGAAAATTACCTCTAAAGATAGAAAAGGGCACCTTAATTCCCATTAAGAATCAACTCAATTTTTATTTACCTCAACGAATAATCTCATGATAAGATTACCATTTTACCCTTCAAATACTAATGAACTTCACTAAATTCAATTTTACAGTTTACTCCTCCTCCCACATCCGCCCATCAACCACTTCTGGCCGGAGACCTCCTTTGGGCAGCAACCACCTCTGGCAGACAACCTCAAAAGTTAGTGAAATTCACTAATTTTGAAAAACTTTAGTTTTGTTCTAAAAAAATAAAAATAAAAAAAACGGCCGGCGACGGTGAATTCCACCAACTTTATAACTCAAAATGTTGGAGCTCGTGAATTTCACTAGATCTAAAAACACAATGAGCTGGTTCAGAACGTCAAAACCGCCTAGTGAATTTCCTTAGCTATACACTTGTAAATGTCATGAATAAAAAGTGAAATTCAACTACTAAAGTTCCACGCACATATTTCATCGAACACTTCATCTGCATAAACAAAGTGGAATAATTGAAATTGTTTTCTTACTTTGCTACATTAATATGCATAAAGAGCACTGAAAAATAAGGTGGGAAGGGAAGGAACGGTGGTTGTGGCATGGAGAAAAGACCAATCGCATCCAGATCGGAGCTCCACAATACAAACCTAAGCTGATTGGATTAGAAACAGTGGTCGCGGAGGCCGATGAGTCTCCGACGAGGACAGTCGGTGGTCATTGAAGACCATAGAGTGGTCAATGGTGGTCTCTGATTGCCAAAAAGTTGGATAGAGCAAGATATAGTCAGATCAAGGCACTTCAAAACAACACAAGTGTTTGTCAGAAGTCATCGACGCTCATCAAAGGCCGGAAGAAGCCAAATGGTGGTTGCCGGAATAAGGATGCTATTCAACCCTAAACCATAATAAGGTGAGGGGAGATATATTGGTGGTGGCATGAAGAAAAGATTTCAAAATTAGAGGATATGGTGGACGGTTATGCTATTGACAACTCACTAGTAGATTGTTAATAAGCTAAGAAGAATAAAAAATAAAAAATAAAAAAACACAATTTCTGATATACTTTTCAATGCACTTTAACACATATAAGACTATTTTATTTTATTTTAATCATTTTTCTGCCTTATTAAAAGCACATTGGGCTATTATTAGTATTTTCCAGGTAAACAGCAACATATGGCAAGTTTTCCCTACTTCTGTATTATACTAATATAGGTGACTAAACAAAGTAACAAATTTTCATGCTACAGGTTCAACTTTTGCCAATTTTGGTTTTCCCCTGCAATACAGTTCTTATCCACTTTTATAGCACTTGGTTTAAACTGCTGAACTACAAACCAATCTGTGGCTGGATTTCAAGAAATTCATCAACTCAACCGCAATTATTTTATTAATATAAACACCAGAAAGCCCATACCAATAACACCGAAGTCAAACAATGAAACCACAACTCTTCCACCTCTACTATCTTTATCACCAAGCACACATCTTAAAATGGGAAAAGTTTGCATCCATCCGGACCAAAAAAATATTAACCATTCAAATCATTAGCTATCGCGTGACAAATAAGCAAGCATGTTCCATCATCACACACATCCATTAAAAGGAAACAAGTACTACGTAAAAAGGAAGTGAAGTCATAGCATGGCCATCATTTTTTCCTCAACAGAAAAGGGTAGAATGGGAAATAATTGGCGTAGCTACTCCCTAGTGCATGACCATAACCATAGTCGATAGGGGCCCTTATCTGCTGTAAAGTATCCAGCTGAGAGGTGGTGGTCTTGCGAGTTAACTGAACCGGAATGAACAACCCATCACCGTTGCCCCACGAGATGCGATCTGCACAAGAGAATGCCCTCCTACATGACATTTGATTCACAAGACCTGCTAACACAATTTAAGTTTGAACTCGCAACCACGTGAGGAGGAGGAGGAGGAGGAGTTTTCTCCCCACGGCCCTCACCTATTTCGACTTAGCTACCGCCATTGGTGTTATAGCAAGGCCATTACTAGACACCATGTTAGATGGGTGGTAGCATTGTGGTGACCAAAAAGAACGGCAGATCTAGCGTTGCTGGAAATGTGACTGGATACCATAATGAGGTATGAATGTACCTATCAAGCCGGGAAATTAAACATTGTTTCCAATGATCATTTAAGATCGGCAGACAGGTGGTGAGACTTAAGGATCTCAATCGTTCATCTGTTTAAATCCACCATACAATATCATGGTCTTGAAAAAAAAAACCGTTCAACCGTGAAACTATACAAGATGAACGCAGTGGATCCAAAGTGAATCCACATCGCATTGATGAACCAGAAGAGAAACCCAATCCAACACAGCACACAGAAGGAAAAAAAACACAAAGATTGACAGCACAGAGACTTAACGAGGATCATATATTAACAAGGTAACAAGTATTATGACAACTAATGGAGACTCCATACCGACTTCATATATACAAATTCTCTCCCAAAAGCCTAGTACGACTCGACTTCTTCGACACAAAACAGTACCAAAAATTCTTAGGAATTTCCCTCTCATACCTACTTACATCATTAGAGGGGATGTGTAATCTCAAAAGCTTCCTAAGAACACAAATAGAACCCTAAGAACCTCTGTCGCTCTCGATTAGTAGTACTTCGTTAACTACATTTTACTTACAGACACAATACATACCAAACCCTTTAAACATATTTACATCAATAGCAAGGATCCACTTTTCGCTCCTCAGTGACAATGTTCAAAACTCATCTGCTTCAGTTGTATATGTACTTTTGGAATTGGATTTCTCTAAGCCAAGGCGGGGATACTGCGGTTGCGCCTCTCCCTGTCTAGGCAATCGAAACCCTCAATTCTCACGGCTGGTTTGTTTCCAAAGCTCGCACGAACAAATCCGCCTTTTCTGGTGGATGAGGAAGGAGACGATATTTTCAACCCCGAGGGAATAGGAATCGACTGCGGTGAGATTGGGGTGAAGCTCTCATCGCCAAATCGGGCATCTTGAATTAATGGGTTAGATACTCTGCTTGGCGGAGACCCAGAAAAAAATGGGGGCGACGAGGCGACTGCTGCTTGTGCACAAGATAGATGCTCTCCACCACAACCCCCCTGTAAAATCAATAAGCAAACAGAATTGTTATAATAATTCTATAAATACTGTTATGGATGGTTCCATGGGAACATAATCAACAAACGGAACTTATAAGGACTTGGAAAACTATTGTCAAGGCAGAGAACAACTCCTCAGCACATCACACAGTTGTACCTTGTCCTGGCAAAGATCCAGTATTCTCGGCTAATATTGCTTCCCTTCTGAAATTTTTACTCGTTCGCAGTTTTCAAATTGATTTTGTAGAATGCTTCACAGAAACTACTTTTAAAAACAAAAACACACATCATTTCCACATCTTATTCATTTCTTAAATAAAAGACTCTATGAGAATTTTGAAAGGTTCTACAAAACAATCCCGAAAGATGGAACCAAACGAGGATATTCATTATTTCAAACTTTTTTTTGCCAAGCATGTCGTTCACATGGACATCAAAACGTTCTAACTAATTACAGAAAATTAAGAAATTAATGAATAACGCAGAGGAGATATACCTTAGGGAGGATGAGGTCGAGGAGATCTGTTCCTGCTCTTGATTCAAATATCTCGGGATGATGACTGTTAATTAGACACACACACAAACAAAGAGCTAGAAAATTAAAGGGGGTATTCAAATAAACCAAATACTACATGGAATCGAGTAAATTAAAGGGGGTATTCCAAATTTACCTCACATACCATCTCAAAGGCCTGATAATCGGATCGTTAACACCTGCGTTCAATAACCCGATACGACGAGGTTTCGGACAAACCACCGCCTCTCTTCGATCAGAAACAGAAACAAAGCTCCTCATCTCTTCACAGGCTGCCAAAGCGTGATTCATCTTTGTCTTCAGATAGATATCTTATATGCACAACACGCCCTGACGAAACGAATCAATCTGAATAAGGAAACGATCTCGATTTCTAACATATAAGTAAATCAACGATACTATTTCAAATTCGTGAGAAGAGATCTGAAGCAGTATCAGATCAATGTAACGCCTAGTGAATGAATCATCGATTCTTTTACGGACATGATCTCGATTCTAGCGTGAATGGTTAAAGATATTATTTGGATTTATTTATATGGACGGATCTGAAACAGTATCGGAACGAGATCTAGTCAAAGTTTATAAAATAGAACAAAAAATTAAAATATAGAAAAATCTGCCGGCTGAATATGTTTGACCTTATCGCTAGAGAACTGTTGAGGCATTGGAAAGACCGATGAAACAGCCTGGCGCATGCCTAAAATCTGAACTAATAACTAAACTATAAATAAAATTAAACTAATGGGATATGATCAAGATCTACTGCGAAAATCAACTCTTTTTCCATTTTCGGAGACATGAGAAATGGAAAGTAACAGATCAAAAATTAAATCCAAAAAATGAGTTAAAAATGACTTCTTTTGGACCTTCGATCAATATTTTGTTGTAGAGAAACCTAAGTATTAATAAATCGTACTCTCTGATTTTCACAAGAAATTTTTTTAAGATAACGCTTCGATCTGTTTTAGAAAAAGTCAATTCCAATTACAAGCAAACTTTGTCAAAGGAGTTTTATCAAAATCACAGCAAAGATATTAGGAACTCATTCACAAATTAAAGCAAAATAGTCATGAAAGTGGATGAGATCTAATTAAAAACCCTAACATATTTTGCTACATATTATCATTTTCGGATCTACCGCAATAAACATACACCAAAAATTATTTAACGAAAAAGAAAACATGCATAAGAAAGTAGATTATCAGATCAATTATTACGACGGAAAAGGGAGGAAAAAAATGAGTTTTTCGTTCCTTCGATAAGTTTGATCTCTTCGCCAAAATTTATCTTCCGGAGCTAAAAAATTTCGTTTTAGGTCAGAAAAAAAAAATTAGTTTAAGAATTACGTACTTTCAGATCTGCGTAAATTAAATATCATTTCAACATAATTTTAATTTTGGACGGAATTTTGTAAAATTTTCAGAATCAGTGATAGTCTAACGTAAAGCTTCACAAACTAAATCGAAATTATCCAAGTCAGTGGAGGTGAAACACTGGAGATCATAAATTGATTTTTTGTCAAATTACCAAAAAAAACCCAGAGGCTGAACAGAGTAGGTCAGACAGATGAAAATCAATTTGAGATGCAAGAGTGGATGGAGAAGAGATTTCATACCTCAGCGCGAGCTGTAGAGAGAGACAGAGAGAGGGAGGGTAGCTTGTGGCCGAGAGACGAGTCGGAGTAAAAGTAACAGAAAACAAAAGGAAAATTTAAGTGGAAAACGGTCAGAGGTTGGAAGGCAATTAAGGACTTGTGGGGTGGAATTTATAGAGACAGTTGTTGTAGTCTTGTAGAGAGAGGGAGACGGAGGGAATCTGAAATTGGCGAAGACTGGAGAGAGAGCGAATGGAGAGAGAGAGAGAGAGAGAGAGAGAGAGAGGGTTTTGTGCAATGAGAGCAAATGGGTGTTGTATTCTGTTTTTAATTGTTTTATTATTATTTTAACAGTCACGAAGGCGGTGCTTCCCCCGAAAAATCAGAACAGCTTCCGTGCCAACGCTGCAATTAATTTTTTATTTGTTGATGTCTAAAATATCGACCCGATTCTATCTCTCCCCCCTCTCCCTCAACCCTAGACACCACCGCTCCTTTTCTACCTTCCCTCAACTTCATTTCTTTATTTTTTTTCTTTTTTTCCTTCTATCTCTTGGTATCATTGACTTGTCGTCTGATTTATTAGAGTTTTTTATCTCTCATTTTACGAGAATTAGTTTCGCCTTTGGATGAATTTTATATATAGATCGGGTTTATTCAATCGAGATTACTTCACAACGACTTTGTGCTTCAACGTTTTATCCCTATACGATATCTTTGGCGGGGCAACTCGTAGCGGTTTGACAGATCTTTAATTCTTAAAAGTTTATTAGTGTGTTCATACTTAATTTGAGTGCATTTGATCGTCTAGGTATTTGGTATCTTTTGTCCTTAACTTTACATTTTTCTCGTTTAAAACTCCTAATTAAATGTTAGGCAGTTTAAAATTGTCGATATTGCGTCAGGTCATGTCTGGATTAGGATGAAAGACATTAATTGTCTTGTGATTTACTCGTTTTGTATTTGTTAGACGATCAGTTTGGCATTGTCCAACTTCTTTGTAATGATCTCCATTTTGTAAGTGTCGTTGGGCGTTTATCAATATAATATTCTCACTTTTGACCAAAAAAAAAGTCTAAAATATCAGCTCAAAAACTCGTTTTCTTTTTTTCTTCTTCAAAAAAGGAGAAGATTTTACTATAGGAGAGACTTAAAGAATCGTCCTCAGGTGCCACTCTCTATAAGTTTTTATCCAACACTTTTTTTTGCACTCTTTTTCATTATATGAAGACTATCCCTATAGTATATGTTATGTATAAAAAATTTCAAGTCAGAGATCCTTGATTTTTTTACGGTCCAAACCTCATTGTTTCTGATTGAATTTCAATGATTCAAATCGTTTATTGTGTCTAAAACGTGTTTTTAAGGGTACGTGCAAAAAATTAGCAAAAAAATATGACCAGAAAGGGTTTAATCTAAGCATTTTTTTATAAAATGCGTTTTTATGAAAAATTGCTCAGATCATGCCCTTTCCGGTCTTATTTTTTTGCTGATTTCTCACGGGTACCCTTAAAAATACGTATTAAATCCATCGAATGATTCAAATCATCAAAATTTGATCAAGAAAGTGGATTTTTGCATGAGGTCCGGACTGTTTGAAAAATCAGGGATTCCTGATTTGAAAATGACTAAATATATATAGCACTGAGAAGGGCAAATTGAATAGATGGACATACTATAAGGGTTTTTGCTATAATAAGGACATAAATATTTTTCCGTAAAGTCTAAAAGACATTCTGCCTAGGATTTTAAAAAAAAATGCTCCAAAGGTTGATCGACGTTGAAAGTACCTAAAACCTAGGGTACTCTATATATGAAAGTGCCTAAAACCCTAGGATACCCTATAAAAATGCCTAAACCGCTAAAACCCTAAAACAGGAAAGTGAACCCTAAAACTTTATGAAAGTGTCTAAAACCCTAGGGTTCCAGAGCAACAAGATCGAAAAAACACGGAAAAAGAAATATTTTGTGTTAACTAAATAAGGCCATTGTCTTATTTAAGACAATTTAAATGAAAAAGACATTTTTGGTGTTAGCTAAACAAAGTCTTTGTCTCATTAAGTACAATTTTGTCTTTTTACGGACTTTAAACTCTAAAATATTTCTATTAATAGACTCTACACATTACAAAAACTTAGGCTGGACTAAAGCTCCAATGGAATTGTTTCATTTGGACTTTAGACTAATATGCTGCACCGAAAAAGGGGACCAAAAACTAACCTTTAAGGTCCCCTAGCCTAATTTTAGTATAATCACCCTTAACAAATCCTAAGAATTTCGGAAAATTAATTTAACTGCCCCGTTTGAAAATTCCAACTTCAACGACGCCAAAATCAACACCACCAGATCGGATTATAGTGTCAGGGTTGTTTCCCGACCAAAAGATCTTCCAAGGCTCGTTGGAAGATCACCGTCGCCGGCTTCTATGGAGTTTCTCCTCCTTGGCACCATCATCGACTCTCACGCCGGCTTAACCCTCTTATCGTCTTGATCGAGAGCGATGGCTCAAGAAAACCCGATTCGCCAGAGCTCCGCTCCCTACTGCCGCTCGACCACCGAAAAAATTGCCCAAATGTCGAAGAAGACGTGTTTTACTCACTGAGAGAGTTTTCCGGCAGCCGCGAGAACTTGTACGAAACCAGAGCGGCGAGGGGGGAGTTTTCCGCAGAGGCAGCGGCGGAGAATCTTGAAAGAAGTAGCAGAGAGTCGAGTTCTTCTATGTCGTCGTATTCCACTCAGTCGGGGTCTTTAAGCACTTCTCCACCAGAAAGTTTGAGTCCTAGAAGCTAAGACCCCAAATTGCTCAAATTAACGGCGGTGCATACCACTCCGCCTTTGCTGCCACAACAACCTGTTTCGACCCAATTGGCTAACCTGCGTAGAGATTTAAAGGAGAACTTAGATTCGTCCCCCCAAATGTTTGGTGCTTATTTCAATAATGCAGAAGTGTCCCCGGTGAGAGTTTACAAAGTTGTTTGGAGTTGGTTAATACTCCATCAGATTCCTCTTCGTCTAATTTGATGGAGAATACAGAGTTAGCAATGCTGGAGGTTTGAATCAAAAACCAGATTCAATACAATTTATTTGTGTATTTCATCGTATATTTATTTACGAATTCATGATTTATTTATGTAGTTCATGATTTATTTTGTTCATGATATGCGTATTCATGGATTATTCATGATTTATTCATATTTTTCGATTAAATCATGCTGCATTCCTAAAAAATCACTGTGTAATTTCGTTTAGTTCATGAAATCTTTGCTCAGATTTATATTTTTTAAATAAATCACGGTGTATTCATTAAATTGTAACTGTTTTGGTTTGATTCAAGTTGAAATAAATCATGGTGTATTCATAAAAAAACAAGATCGATTTGACAATCCACCATATTTTGGGAAAATATGTTTCATGGTAATTTTGCAGGAATAATTCATGAAAAAATAAATTTTCGTGAAATTGGTCATATCATATTCATGTAAGTTTAAAAATATGATACGATCAATTTATGAAATTAAAGATTTAAAAAATTCACAAAATTAAGGAGAAAGAATGATTTAGATTGAAAAAAGATAATAAAGATTTGAATTTTTCTCCTTCATTTTCAAATCATCAATCAAAATTCACTTAATTAGGAAACTATACTTACATAAATCCTAATTATATGTCACCTAATTTGGCAACAATATTTATGCATATTTATATGTATCACCAAATAAGGGTGGATAAGGTATTTCACAAGTGAAAATGATTAAAACTTAACCGTTTAAAATGACCGAGATGAATACTTACTTAGGATGATATCTGATCGAGAATGAATATTTAAAAACTCTTGTGTTTTTTTTACTATTATTAGTTGAGAAATACTTAAATAAAATTTGTTGCATTCATTTATTATATATTGATGTCCGATAGATGTAATTTCTACGCACGTAATACAACACACACAAGGTTGATGCCCGAATAGGGTATCATAACTCACAGGTTGTTGAAGCAGCTGACCCTATCTCTCAAGTCTCAACCCGCCACCACAACTCCTCTTCTCCCTTCCCCTCCCCCTGTGCATTCCATACTCGTGTGCGGCGGCAAGAGGGGAAGGTCATAGTACTATTCCGACTCTTTTTCTTTGTTTGTTTTTTTCTTTCGTCTTTCCAGATCTATGACTTGTTGTCTAATTTGTGAGAATTTTGTCTCTCGTTTTACGGGAGTTGTTAGTTTTGTCTTTGGATGAATTTTGTCAACAGATCAGCTTCTCTCAATCGAAGTTGCTTCACAACGATATTTGTGCTTCAACGTTCTATCTCTACACGATATCTTTGGTGGGGCAACTCGTGACGACTTGACAGATCTGTAGTTCTTGAGAGTTCATTGGTACGTTCATACTTGGTTTGAGTGCATCTGATTGTTTACGTATTTGGTGTCTTTTATCTTTAATTTTACACTTTTTCTCATTTGAGACTCCTAATTAGATGTTATGCAATTTCAAAGTATCGCTATTACATTAGGCTATGCCTGGGCTAGGATGAAGATATCGATGGTCTTATGATTTACTCGTTTTGTATTTGTTAGACGATTAATTTGGCTTTATCCAAGTTCTTTGTAATGATCTCTATTTTGTACGTGCTGCTAAACATTTATCAATACAATCTTTTCACTTTTGACCAAAAAAAAAAATGCAACACACACAAAATGAAGGAAAATAAATACTCCAATTGGAATCAATTTTTTTAGCACATGGTGGACCCCATTTTTGTGTCACAGCTCCGAAGAATATGGGGAATTTTTATGCCGGCCCAAAAAATTAGGTTCAGTCTTAATTTAGTCATGTACAATTATTTGTATTTTTTATTCCAACTATGTCCCTTCATGTGCATCAACGCACGGAACTAGAGAGCATCTAGTATAGAAAAATTATCCAATGCTCCATGAGCACTGGTGCAACATTAAAACATTGTTTAAATTTCAAAAAGTCATATCTTTTGTTGTAGATATTCATTTTTTAAAAAAATTATATTTTTGGAACTTACTCGACAATATCTACTAAACAAGATCTATATTGAATATGAAATTATGAAAGATTAAAAAAATACCATTTGCTATGAGAAAATTCTATGAGAACTGTTTCTATGAGAATTGTCTATAAAAACTATTTCTATGAGAACTGTCGCTATGAAAAATGTTTCGGACAAAAATATCCTTAGCTATATGAACTGGCTATGAGAACTGTGAACTCTTATAGTCAGTTCTATGAGAACTATTTAAAGTGGCTATGTGAACTGAAAAATACACAGTTCAAATAGTCTCAGCACACACTAAAATACACAGTTCTCATACAAAATATATAGTTGTCGTAGAAATACACAGTTCTCATAAACAATACTCAATTCTCATAGAAAATACATAGTTTTTATAGAAAAATACACTGTTTCCGTAGAAAATATACAGTTCTCATAGATAATTCTCTTGTATAATACATAGTTCTCATAGAAAATACACAGTTCTCATATAAAATAAACAATTCTCATAGACAGTTCTCACAAAAAATACACAATTCTCATAAACAGTTCTCACAGAAAATATACAATTCTCATAGAAAATTGGCTATGAGAACTGTCAAAAATATTTTTGGCTATGTGAATTGGCTATGAGAACTGTTAAGTGTCAAATCTCATAGTCAGTTCTATGAGAATTGCTTCTCATAAAGAACTTTGCTATGTGAACTGAACTATGAGAACTGTTTGCTATGAGAACTGTTTCTATGAGAATTGTTTTTATAAGAATTGACTATATGAGAATTATCCTTATGAGAACTGTTTTTATGAGAACTATCTCTATGAAAACTGTTTATGAGAATTTTTTAGCTATGAGAACTGTCTATGAGAACTTTGTTTATAAGAACTGTATCTATGAGAACTGTTCAGTTCTCATAGAAAATATACGGTTCACATAATTTCACCACACACTAAAATACACAGTTCTCATAAAAAAATTCACAGTTCTCATAAAAAATACACAATTCTCATAGACAGTTCTCATGAATAATACACAGTTCTCATAGAAAATACACAAACAATCAAAAATACACAATTTACATAACCTCGCCATCCACAAAAAATAACCAAAAATAAACAATTCTCATACCCTCACCATACACCAAAAATACACAATTCACAATTCGCATACACAATTTACATACACAATTCGCATACAATTGCCATATACATTTCCATATGCTATGAAAACCACTATAACAATCAATCATAGCCATAGCTTTTACTGCAACTTTGCTCGGATTCCCCAATTTTTCAATTATCTTGAAGGAAAAGCAAAGCAAAGCAAAGCAATTCTAATCTGCCTTCTAATATGCATGTCAAAATACTTACATATGCATCCTAATCCAACTATTTCGAGCCCGTTGGATTTGTTTTTGAGGTAGAAGTCGGCGAACCTGTTGAGATCGATGGTGCCGTATCCGTCTTTGTCGATCTCTGTCACCGCATCTTGCTTCTAATTTGGCGACGTGCCGTCTACTCTGAACTATTGAAAATGGATCTCATTTGAAGTGTGAAATTTTACCGTCGTCGTCGGATGATTCGTTGCAGAAATTTGTTCCAAAATTTTTCTGTTTGGTTTGATGAAGAGGAGTTTAACTTCACAATGTCTCCTTGTCCAGTTGGCGATCACGATCTCCCCGAGAGCGGCGAAGGAGTAATAGTCGGCGTCGGAAAGAGCAGTGGTGGTGGCGCGACGGCGAAGGCAGCGGCAGTGGAAGTCTTCTTCATCATTCTCGTCCAACTCGTCGTCGTCAATCTCGCCATTGGAGGCTTTGCCAAGAACTGGTGGGTGTAGTTTTTTTTTTAACAAAAATGATACTCACACAACAATCCAAACACAACAACTTACACAACCTCTCACATACATGTGGGCTCCACACACACTACTATGTGCGGGCCCCACATCTATGTGAGAAGTTGTGTAAGTTGTTGTGTGAGTAGCATTGTCCTTTTTTTAATCAGAACTGGTGGGTGTAGTTTGAGAGAGAAAGTGAGAGTGTGGGGGTGAGGGGCACAAAAGTCATGAACCAACGTAACTGAGTCTGTCCAGGTTCGAAAAAAATATATTAGGGTTGGTTTCAAACCGAGGCTAGAAAACGGGGGGTCTAATTTACTATATATTTTAATTCATATTTTAACCATTTTGTCACTGCTTAGTTATTATTGATCTTCTTTTATTATAATGCATAGAGTAATTTTCGGATAACAATGGAGTATTGATTAGGATAAAAAAAATAATTTGGAGTATTGATTAATTCTCGATTACGTAGTTATTTACATAATTTTATTTGAATACTATATCATTTCACTAAGAAAAATATACATAAATCCTATTTAAGGACCAAAAAAATACATTAAACTAACTTAAGTGTAAATCAAAAAGAAAAATCAGAGTAAACTGATCAGTGCATGAGCATGAGGACGTGAGGAGATGGGTTCATAGGATTCGATGTGCTTCGACAGAGAGATTAGATCCCTTTCCATTTTGAATTGCTTTTAGTCAGTCAGTGTCGTACCAAAAAAATAAAAGGGCTAATAAGATCGATTTCTGTATTCCTTTTTTTTAAAAAAAAAAAATCTTTTCAGACTTATTTTTCATTAACCTAATGGAGCACAACATATTACCGATTTTCCTTAACTGTCTGTTCTGTCCTATTTCATTTTGCCTTGAAATGTCAAATTGCATGTCCAATTTACCAAAAAAAGAAAGAAAAAGAAAAAAGAAGAGTCAAATTCCACTCGAAGGCCAAATTCGGTATTTAGGAAAGGAGTAAAGATTCCCAAACATATGTTTTTGCACATATCTTACACATATATTTTTGTAGGGGCTATATCGGGGTCCCACAAAATGATCCGAACTGCTCATCTTTTTTAAAATATTTTTTGAAGGATTTCTGTAAAAATTCAACTCCAATGGATGCCGGTAAGGGATTTCTCAAAAATTGTATGACGAATCATTCTGTTTTGCCCTACGAATTCTAAGAAAGCCCTTACCGATATCCGTTTGAGCTAATTTTTTACAGGAACCCTCCAAAAAATATTTTAAAAAAGATGAGCAGTTCGAATCATTTTGTGGGATTCTGATATGAGCCTCACAAAAATGTATGTGCAAGATATGTGCAAGTAGCATGGTTGTTAAAAAGTACTACCGAGGCCGAGTTTCACTAAAGAGGCTAAAGGGGCCAATTTTCCTTAACAAAATACGTAAGGAAAAAAGCACATTTAGCAGTGCGCGGCTCCAGAAATTCTTACAAGAGTGTTCATGAATGCTATAAGTATACATTGTTACATTGTACTACCTCTAGAAACCACAACTATCTACAAACAAAAATTTATCTATTCATATCAACATTGCCACCAAAAAACATAAAAGTATATAAGATATTCCAATTGTTCTCAATGATATTTCATATATTGAAACTGTTACATAATAGCCTTAATATCAGCGGTATAAAATACATCACTCTCTATATAATTTACTAAGCAATTATTTATCCATTAATCTCTCATTCGATTGTGCAGATTGATCTTTATGTACATCAAAGAATTTAGTGTATAACATATACATTTATAATAAAAATAAAAGTAGATCGATATTGACTGAAATTGATTGGTATTGTTCTGTATTGACTAGTATTGAAAGAAAAAAATAGATTTATAAATAATCCGGCATTGATCAGTACCATCCTGACCTCTATTGATCGGTATTTAAGTTGGAACAAAATTAGAGGGGTAGCATACGGATGTTTATGTTTGTCTGCATATTAACGTGATGAACATAAATGAGGATGGACTTTAGTCACGTGGGGATGACCGTTCCAAGTGAAACAGAAATCCATGTTTTCCGCTTTACGGTTCCGGCCACATGGGCCACGTCGTTCCCTGTTAAAGCCTCCGGCTCCTCCTCATCTGATCAATACACCACGTGATCGTGAGCATATGCACAAGCAATAAGGAGGAAATGATTTTCATATTTTCTTTTTTATTATTTACATTTATTTTTTGTTTTTACCTATTTAAATTTACTATCTTGATTTTCGTACTCCCCTTTTTACCGTTTATACCTTCTTCTTTTTGTCTTCATCCATTTGAATTTACTATCTTATCCTTTTTCAATACATTTTTCATACATTCAAGGACAATATTGTAAATTCATGTGATAAAGACAAAAAAAAGGATGTGGATTGTAAAAAGGAGAGTTTGAAGATCAATTTCCATAATGAAATCGTCTCTTAAAAATATCTGAAACTATTTTTTATTTCTCATTTTGTTTGTCTATTGTCAAAAATGTTATTTTGACCTTTAAAAATAAAGTTCTTTTCGTAATAATTTTGTCAATTTTTTGGCACCGTTCGAAATATCTCAACTAGTTAGAATGATGCAAAAAAGTTTGAAAAATTATTTTCATAACCACCTTATTTTTTGAGATAAAAATGACACTATTTTAGTATTTAGAAGCAAACAAAATGGAATGGAGTTCACGAGAATGAAGATTAAGAAAAAATGAGAATTGAGAGAGAGGGCGAATGTAGGGATTATGTAAATAGAAATTTATTTCGGGTTGGGTTTGAGAATGGAGAGGAAGAATGAAAAACGAAGTACTTCCATAAACGGATCAAAAAAAAAAAAAAAAAGTACTTCCATAAAGAAAACTACAACCGTTGGATCTGTTTGGGCGGCTTAGAGAAATTAAAAAATTTGCAAGATCGAATCCAACAATAAGGATATTTTGGTACGTGAAAACGGAGAAAACTTGGGCTTTTAGGCATTTAAGGTGTTGGATTGTATTTCATTTGTGCTTAATGTTTTATGAAAAATTAGAGACCAGTCCTTTTTTTAGGTTCGGTTTGAATCCAATCCTGAAATATTTTTGCTGAATCAGCATTGGCTCGGCTACATGCGAAATGACTTTTTTGCCCGAGAGAGGGACTGGCACTATTACTCCCCGACCACGACGATCCATCAGAAGAATCTGACGACTCCGACAACCTCATTCTCCGACCAGAATTCCGTCCATCACCAACTCATCCTCCATGAAATTCTAAATCAAAAGTCTGTTGTTTCACATTCAGATTCTAGCAGCTTGATCTTTGTTTTCAGTAAGGAGATGTCGCCACCCAAGCCTTTGCATCTTCCATAGTTCGATGAAGATCAAGCTGGACGAGGTTTAACGACACATTGTCATTTTTGAGATCAAGACATTTCACCGATCAAATAAAAAAAGATCAAGACGTTTCCATCTTCACTCCAAACAAGCTCTGACCAACACATCCTCCTCCACTTTCACCGGCATCTTTAACACCGGCGGCAACCTCAACGGCGGCATCTCCAAGTTTGCCACTGGGGGGATTGATTTTTCCGTAACCTTCTTGAACCTCTTCTTCTATCTGTTGTACCGTGGTGGAACGGTGGCGATCTTTGTATACCTGCAGAACCAGAGGGGGATGTTCCTCCGCAAAAAACTCCGACGAACTAGTCAGTTAGTGGAGATGGAGGAAAGAAGTTTGGTAAAAAATTTGCAAGGAGAGAGAGAAGAAGTGTAGTTGGGTGAAAAGATCTTAATCTCTTCCCAAGAGGGGTTTTCTTCTATTTATAGGCAAAGATGTTTGAATACGAACAGGCTGGTTCTGCCACCCACGTGCTTAGCCACATTTGGATGACGTCATGAGTCAGAGTCATTTAATGAACACCGTTTCTCGGGGACTGCTGAGCCGCGTTAATCAGTGTCAGACAAATCACATCAAACAAATATGTCACTTCGATTATCAGAAAAAAAACAACTCACATATTATTGGAAGCTTCTAGAAGGTTCTAGGGCAGCGGTTTCTGAACAAGTTCAATCTTACCGAGCAAACACAGGGCCAAAGGTAGAAGATTTCACCGAATGATAAGATGATTGCCGAATGAAATGAGCTCCATAACACTTGGAAAAGACCTTGAAGCTCGGCGAAGTACCCCGGACCTACCAATCCTTCGAGAAATGAATGTTGTGAGGTGTCAGGATGCAACTCTACTTGCAAGTAAACTGAGACAACTAAACGATGGGTCTAAACATAGCATAACCCTTTTGATCCATCCGACCCTTCTGAACCTTCTGATATTTCGGCCCACTACAGCCACCCCCCTCAGCGACGGCAATGTCTCCAGGTTTTTGACTTTTTAAGACGACGTTGCTATCATTGAAGTCGGAAGATGCATATATATTTTTCTCTATTTTTTTTTCCCAAGTTACAAAGCAATTGAATTGTAACTTGTGTTCGGTATATCGATTCAAGTTCTTAATGTATGGTTGTTTTGATGGAATCGTATGAGGAATTTGTGACCAGATACAATTCGTCGCATAGATTTTGATGCAAAATTATGATTGAATTAGTCGTTTGCTTTTTGTCGTGAGGTTATGTGAATTGCACATCCGAATTGTTCATTTTAATGTGTCATGAGACTATATAAACTGTGCAATGAGTTATGAGAACTGTATATAGGAACTTTTTATTTTAATATGTGGTGAGGTTATGTGAACTATGTTGTGGGCTATGAGAACTCCATATGCGAACTATTTATTTTAGTGTGTGGTAAGATCATGTAAACTGTGCGAGGGGCTACGAGAACTACATATGCGAATTGTGTATTTTAGTGTGTCGTGAGACTATGTGAATTGTGCGGTGGGCTCTGAAAACTGCATATTATTTATTTTCGTGTGTCGTGAGGCTGTGTGAACTGTGCGGTGGGTTATGAGAACTACTTATTTTATGGTTATGTGAACTGTGTAGTGGGCTATCAGAACTCTATATGGAAAATGTTTATTTTAGTGTATTGTGAGACTGTGAATTGTACGGTGAATTATGAGCACTACATATACTCGAACTGTTTATTTGAATGTGTAGTGAGGTTATGTGAATTGTGCGGTGGGCTATGAGAATTGCATATAAGAATTATTTATTTTAGTATATCGTGAGATTATGTAAACTGAGCGGTGGGCTATATGAACTGCATATGCGAACTTTCTCATAGCCAGTCTCATAAAAACAGTTCTCATAAAGACAATTCTCATAGAAACAATTTTTATAGAAATAGTTCTCATAGCAAAGGGTATTTTTTTAATCTTATATAATTTTATATTCAATATAAATCTTATTTTATAGATATCGTCGAGTAGGTTCCAAAAATATAATTTTTAAAAAAAATAAATATCTACAACAAAAGATGATGACTTTTTAAAATTTAAACAATATTTTAATGGTGCACCAATACTCATGGAGCATTGGATAATTTATTAGATGCTCTCTGATTCCGTGCGTTGATGCGCATGATGAAGGAATGAGCATGATTGAAATAAAAAATACAAATAATTGTGAAAGACTAAATTAAATTTGAACCTAATTTTTGAGGCCTGCTTAAAATTGCTCTGCCCTACGTTTCCATAACTCATTGAGGTCGGTCAGCCTTAGGGAAGTAGGTTGTTTGTTCAACAAGTCTATTCACCGAATTTGCCTACCCACCTCGTTCGGTGGGAAGACTTTTCAAAACTTTTTGAGCGCCTAAGAAAAAAAAATTGATAGTCGTAGAATTTAAGAGAGAGAGAGAGAGAGAGAGCAAATAGATTGACATATAGAGAAAAGTCCAATGACTCATTCGTCCAAGTTGCTTCCAACTCTCTTCACCTGTCAATATCCCACAAACCTAATAATGAAAATGCAAATTCCTTGCTGGGTATGACTATATATGCTCCAATTACAAAATTAATCAATCTCTCTCTCTCTCTCTCTCTTCGTATTCGATAGAGACATGCATATCGTTTGTTTCTTTGTCAAATTGAGTGTAATCCAACGCATGAGATACTTAATCAAAAGGATTATTTGATTCCCCAATTAATTCTGCCACTCAACTCAACCACCGCTTAAAGATGACGCATTTTACTTGCCCTGTTCAAAAACAATGCGTCATTTTCCAATACTACAAAAAAAACAAGAAAAAAAGATTGCACGTGCGAAACTAATCCATTGGATAGCAGAATTGGGCTACCATATAGTATAAGAGTAAATTTGACTGATTCCAATTTCCAAAGAAAGGTCTCCGAAATGTCACAGTGGACCATTACCACATTTTGAAGGAATCAGCAAAACTAATCTATTCGATAGCAGCGAAAGACTCTTACATAGCTTCTGGAAGGCAAGAAAAGTCTCCGAAATGCCGTGCTATTGTACTTTTCGGGAGAGGCGTCAACGACACTCGCAGTTGTGAGCACGGGCGTTCCAATACTGTACACATTGCAACTTAATGTTTGAATAGGGCATGGGTGTCTCAATCTGACTAATAATGTACCTAAAGTTTTGTGGCTTAGGGGTTAAGCCACAATTATTAAGTTGTTTTTGGCTTTGGCTTTGCCTCAAGGAAGAGGATTTTAATGTAGTATTTTCCTAACCGTTGTTGAAACATTGGAAATTAAACTAATGGCTTGCAAACAATTAATAAAGGAAATTGAACTTAAACCTGAAAGAACCAACTCCATTATCGTAGGAACAACAAATAATATTTAAGTTGATGGTAAACATGAAAAACGGAAATGAAAATTACGGACATGAAGAGTAGTAACTAAGTGCTAGGGTGAAGTACTAGGCTTTGAATTTTGGAAGGAAATAAACTCAAGTAGATCGATGATTGAGAGAAAAAGGCTAAAGGAAATGGAAAAAAAGAAAAAGAAAAAGAAAAAGAGGTGTACCGGACCAAAATAGGAGTATCAAAGTAGAGGTAGACTCTTATTTATTTATAGAAATGTAGTGCATGACAGCATCAAGGCTTAGGCTACCATGTCCCGATACATCTTTAGAAACGGCGACAACTAATGATCAAGAGTTGTTCATTACCGAGATGAGATTCAAACCGTTAGATGCATGATCCGATAGTTTGAAGGTGTACAGCACAGTACTACATATATTACTGCACAACACCATCCCCAATTCCTTTAGAACATAT
Organism: Rhododendron kiyosumense; assembly: GCA_019656275.1. NCBI lineage: Eukaryota > Viridiplantae > Streptophyta > Magnoliopsida > Ericales > Ericaceae > Rhododendron > Rhododendron kiyosumense. The sequence continues at coordinate 1,037,124 of BPLS01000714.1, forward strand.
ATATATATGGGGGCCACTGTCGGGGTAAAATGGTTTTTGAACTAGTACAGTAGTATGGAGTATCTGTTTTGGAGCCAAAAAGTAGCTGTTAGAAAATAAACCCACTTTGATGGGGGAACTCCCACTCCCATCCAGTAGTACTAGTATGTAATATTGGAATACTTATCTTCTTGGATTTGCCCATTCTCCAATTCATATTCATAATAAATCCTTAATTGGCCCATCATTAATTCCGAGCCCAATAAACATGATCCAAATGTACTACTCCACTTCACAAAGCGATCAACAGAACTCGAGCAAATTAACCGCCTCATGGCACTCCATAATTGGAGGTCATTCCGGGTATAAACATATACTATATTTTTATACATTGGGGGGGTTTTTGGAAGCAAATTATTTTTTAAATTATAAATTTGACGTTGTAGATTATAAAATTTTCAATTATAATCAAAATCCGTAGAAGTGGAAAGATGTTATACGTAGAGTAGAATCTGCAAAAGGTTTTGTGCGGAAAAAGTATAATGAGAACCCAAAAAACTTACCTCATACTGTATGATTTTTGAATTATGCATTCTTCAGTTCATTTTCATAATCTCTCTATTATAAAACAGAAGGGTGTGGGGACAAGTTGTTGGAACGGCTTAGATTCATTTGATCTAAAGGCTGTAGTGCATCCTCCCACTTCTTGGTTAAGTGCTCATGATTTTCACCTTAATCACACAACTGCCATCTCCTTCCAACAGAGATGCGTAGTGCCGTAGGCACGGGCTAACACTAGTACTGTATATTTTAGATTTGGCTCCCAAAAGCCAAAAGTACTAAACTCAAAATGAAAAATTTTGGGAGCCAAGCATGCCCGTTGTACTTGGACCTTAAAAACTAAGCATTGGACAATGGTCATGTTCCTGTAATCGTGTTACTTCTATTTACTACCGAGTTAGGGAACTGCTTAAAGTTTATTTTGATTTTGTTGAGCTATACTATTTCATTGTTTATGATCATGTTGCTGTGGGATGGCTATGGTTGGGTTTCCAAGAAAGCATGGTGTGGGAGAAGGATCAGCGCATGACAATTTTCATGGGCATGACCAAAAGAGTCTTGTCTGTTGTGAGCTAGATAAGCAGCTTGTTGGGCTCCAACAATTCTGGTACCCACAGGGGATTCTTTTGTTCTTGCTGTGTGATAGATTTCATTAAATCGTTTTATTATTATTATTATTTTTTTGGTAAATGAAACATTTTATGACCAACCAACAAAAAAACTGGCCACCCACAAAACAGCTAAAATATCTTTATTTGAAATTCAAAAATATGAAGGACATTTCAAAACTTAGTTTCTTTTTGAGCTATTTTGCTTAACTAGTTTTTATAATTTAAAAAACATAGATAGAGATCCACGTTAATGCCGATAATTGACCGCATTTGGAACTTGCTAATCAACATCGTGTAAAGTTATAGTTGAATAATTAAACACCTAACTTCTTTACAAACAATGCAACTCACGAGTTACTAAAATATATCCACTGATTTTAGGATTCATTTCATGTGCTTATCCAATAGACCATCTTTTACATATATTGCGAGCTGAATTATAACGCCGGGATATATCAATTATGGATGAGCATGTCAAAACTAAACTAAGTCCAATAACTAACGATTAAATCAAAAAGACAATTGTAAGAATGAACACAAATATAAAGAATCGCTGTAATGTAAACTTACTACTAGTATGTTCTTCCATTTCCAATGAGTTGACCATCTGACCTCTCATGTCGCAACATGCAAGCGTGGCCTACTAATATATTTCCACTAACTCCAAAGTTGTGGACTGCCACTTTTTTGTTATGTCCTTATTCAAAAATAGTTTTGCGCCAAATTTTTATATATGAGTGGTTCGTTTCAACGAGAGAAATCGAAAAGTAAAAAAATTATGATTTTTACACAAACATATTTGAAAATATCACCCAAAAGTCAGTTTTAGGGCTTTTTCTTTGATACTCCTATTTCCCAAAAAAGTTGAGTAAAAGTCAAAAACAATTAAATTTTTCGATTCCTCTCATCGAAATGAATCAATACTAATATAAAAAAAAATTGGGGCCAAAAATAACAATTACAAAAAAAAAAATTAAATAAAGACAAGAAAAAAAATTGTACAACTTGCGTGGTCTACTTCAATTCTGAAAAAGTTTCCGTTTATGCATTCTAGAAAGCCTTGCACGCGAGTTAAGTTTTTTTAAATATCGCTTGTGGCATATAATATTAAGCTAATCATAAGTTTATTTTGTATTAATGACAATTTTTCCACCCGTCCACTTGGCTTTATTAATTTTACATGCATGGGAAGATAATGGCAATAATAACACTAGAACAATGAGTAACTTCATTTCGGTCTTCTGATAAGAAAAATAAGTACTCTCTCCGTCCCTTACGGCCCGTTTGGATGGAGGATTTGTTTTGGATGGATATAGAATGAGGGTAGATTTGAAGGTGGATATGTAATGAGGGGTGATATGTTAAGAAGGGTGGTCCCACCACTTAAGAATGGTAGATTTGTAATGAGGTGTTTGGATGGTTTTTTGAGAAGGAGGATATAGAAGGTGGATATGATGAGATTAGATATTGAATGACTGAATTGCCCCCACTTTAATTTTTGTAATGCTCAATATTGGTTTATTTCGTATTTATTAGAATAAATGATACATTTTAGGATTAGATAATTTCATTTTAAAATACAAAGTAAAAACATGTTTTTTATTAAAAAAATAGTACACCAAATTTTTTTTTAAACAAAAGATAATTGGAAAGTGAAAATACACACACAGATGCAACATAGGAGAACCACTCCCTCTTGTATATACACAGGACCATTCTCTCGAGTCCCTCCTGTACAAACACAGGTCTCTCTCTCTCTGATCTTTTCGCCGCCGACCAACTCAGGTCTCACAAATCCACTTCCTATTTCCAAAAACCCCACCCACAGATCCTCTGCAATTCCCTCGTCTTCTCCGTCCGCCACCGATCATCTTCTCAAGGTTGCCGTTGCTAAAGATCAAGGTTGCTGGGTTCGACCTCCTCTCTCTCTCTCTCTCCTCTCTTCTTCTTCTTCGTAGAAAATTGTGTGGGGGTGAGGGTGGATTTGGAGGGGTAAAAGAGTCCCAAATCCCCCGGATTTGCTAATGACGGGGTCGGACCTCGCCTTCACAAATCCGGCTTCAGCCGGACATGAATCCTCTACAGTATTTATCTCCACCTTCCAAAAATCTGAACCAAACACCGGATTTGAGGCACACCCAGAGTAGAAATCAGGGGGATTCACATATCCCCCTTCATCTGATCCATCCAAACAGGCTGTTATTTAGTGTCTAGTATTCTATTTTGGGTTGTCTCTTAATAAGTGTCTATTTTGTAAAATTAGGAAGGGTAAAAGTTGGTGCATTGTCTATTTTGTCTTTAAGAGTATATTTCTTTTTGAAAAGTTAGTGAATAAAAGTGTAATGATGATGGGTAAGTAGGGAAAGTGGTGGAAAAAATTGATGTGAAATGTGTAATGATGATATCTTTTTAATAAGTTGGAGTTATGAAATAAGACACTTAAAAAAAGACGAAGAAAATACTTATTTTTTAAATTAAATATGATATATTTTAAGAGAATGATATGTCTCGTAAGACGAGAAATAAGTACCTACAAAATAAAAATCTTAGCAAAACAGGGCCTCATTTAACAGCTCACAACTAGAATAAAACAACCACCATTAAAAGTGAAAAAGAATGTTAAAATTATCGAAAAGATTCATACATTTCCAGGCAAGGCTAAAAGAGACAATTAACCCAATGTCACCGCGACCACCATGCCACTGCCATCACCATTATCACCACACCACTATTCCATCGTCACTACCACATCACCTCACCACCCATGCACGGTCCGCACCCCACCGCCACTACTACCACTATAGCCACCAATGCAACCGCCCTCACCACTACTCCACTGTCGCCTCCATTATCACCACTTGACCTCCACAACATCACCGCCACTTCCACGTACTATAGCCACCATTGCCACCATCACCATGCCATCATCGTCACCACCACTATTACTCCATTGTTGCCCACTGCTATCACCATTCCACTGTCGCACTACCACCACCACCGCCAGCACCACTTCATTGTCACCACCACTGTCACCACTCCACAATCGCACTAACTACTACCACCACCACCACTCCAATGCCATCACCACTACTACTGCCATTATCGCAACCACCATCACTATGATGACCACTACCACTGTAATCTCTGCAAAACCACCACCGTTCAAATTAACCATCACTATCTCTCCATCATGTTCCACCACCACAACCACCCTCGCCATACTTCCACCACACCACCTCCATTACAACAACCACGACACCACATTTGCTACAACCATCGCCACCACACTACCAACTATCACTAACACCACCACCATTACCACTACTTCACCACCATGTCTACAAACACGACATCCATTAATAGAAATGAAAGAAAACAATCAGAAATACTTTAAGCTGAATTCATTTTATCTTTATATCAAAAGGCTGAATTCATTTATCTTTATATCAAAGCAATAATTTTAATTCAACTCTTACTACTTTTATCAAACAGCTTTTCAGTTTAAATAATTCAGCCTTTCCATTTTCAACACTTAATTTTTCAGCTTTCATCTTCAATTTTTAATTTTATTAAACAACACTCCAACAACTAAAATTATTATTCAAAAAGTAAAAAAGAAAGATGATAACGTAAACTAAGTTAGTCTGTTCATCAATTTACATGATTTGACCATCGAAGAACAAAGAACAATGGCAGGACGTTCCAGAAATCGTAATATCCGACTAACTCCATTCTTGTAATTTTTTTTCTTTCGTTTTGTTTGTTTTTCCTGAATTTTTGTTAAATTCGTGCAATATTTTCTTTGTTTAGCCATTTATCTCGACGAAAAGAATCTAAAAAGTATAAAATTACAAACTAAAGCAAAAAAAAGTTGATTAAAGACGAAAAAGGTACTCCGTATCAAACAACTGTCCTATTTGTCTAAAGTGTTGTCTTATTTGAATTTTTTCAACATTGGTTCATATTTTTATATTTTTCCGATTCGTCTCGTAAACGATTAACACCGAAAATTACAACAAAAAGTTACGAAAAGTATAAAATATAAAAATACGTTTGACTTGTAAGTTTACAAGAACGCAGCCTACGGATCTTTGCAAAAATAAATAAAAATAAATAAAAAATGTGTATATCCGACTACAGTTTAACTGTCAACGAACTCGTCCCAAAAACTAACTGCGTCAACATCCAACCAGGCATCCCCGTCACACCCCGTCCTATCCTGCAACAACGGCGTCTTCCCATTCCTAATATCACCCACCACCATCAACGCGCCTCCAGTTGCTTCATCCCTTACGTACACCTTCTCTCCGCAATTGAACGCCACAACCCTCCCCATTTGCCGCCACCTCCACTCCGCACATATCACCGGAATCTCACGCCCCACCCTCCTGTCATACCCACTTAACAAAACATTCCCTTTTCTATTCACTCCGGCTGACAACATAACCCCCGCCGGCGTCGAATATGTAGCGTAGTGGGCCGATCCGTGTAATATATTGGGCTTGACAATACAGGCAGTCCACTTCGCTGGGCTGGCTTGGGCCGAACGCATATTGGCCGAGTCGATGGCACAACCGTTCCCTGAAGCCCCTGGCCTACTTAACAAAACATTCCCTTTGTTATTCATTCCAGCCGACAAAAAAACAGCAGGCGAAAATGAGTGTAATCTCTGGCCCCTATTCACATCCCATATCGCAACTACATTACCAGAATTTACTTCTTCGTAACCAAAGCCTAATCCTAGACCATTAAACACCCAAGGTTTGGTGTTCTCGTTCATTGACTGTTGAAACGGCATCATGGGGTCGTGGTCGTGGTAGTCCTCTGATGAAGCCGAGGACGAGGAGGAGGAGGAGGAGGAGGAGTCGGTATCGGAATCATAATTAAGATGTTGGGTTGGAGGGTGTTTTGGAGATAAAAATTTATCTGTACAGAATCTGAGAAATAGAAGCTTAATTCTGGTGATTATGGCGCGGAAAGTGGCGATCAGAGTGAAAATCAGAGCTCCCCATTTCCAGAAACTGTGCAAGTGTTGAGGGAGTTTGGAGGGACTTGAAATTTGAGAGGAAAAGAGAGATGGGTTATGTAGTGAGTTTATGGCCGGTGCGAAGTCGCTAATTATGTTTAGCTCTGGAATCTCCATATTTGGGTTGGGTGCAAAATAAATACTAGTACGTACTCCAGTACAACCCACTACTGAATACAGACAGCTATATCCTATATATGCGTACGTACTGTGTTAGAGAGTGTATGAGAGATGAATAAATGGAATGGAAAAATGATTAGAAATTTAGGGTGGATGGGGAATTTATGTGAGTTATTAGGAGGAGAGAATTTGGAGGGTGAGAGGTTGGAATTTATAATGATGGTTGTTGGAGATTGACAAGGTGAAGAGAGACACAGGAATAGAATGGAATTAATAATATTAGTGCAAGTGATGTCAGACGTGGCGGAGGTTGATTGGGTGGACGAGAGTGGTCGATGGCCCGCGTCAGAAAAGGCCACATGCTTTTTTCCCTAGATATCATATACTAGATTGGGATTGCTTAGTCAGGTTCAGAATAATCTTTGATTGCGAATATCTGATAGTAGTAGCAGCCTACTTGTCTGCCATTGTAGATGGCGGACTGGCCATTTCCGACTCAATTTGATGATTGGGCTCGCTCGTAATACAAACCTCGTCGAGGAGAACAATTTTGTATATTACCTAGTTGATCGTTACAATCAATGTCTGATCAGAACATGTCTTTAGCAAGAAAAAATATATATTCCAGAGTTGACAATCTGTTCCCAACTCTCTTTTTTTCAAGGTCAATGTATTCCGGATATAGTTGTGCTACAGGTACAGCAACCTATGTACAACAGTCGCGCACAAATTCATTTTGCATCCATCCCGGGATTTCATAAAGATGATCGAAACCGCTCATTTTGTTCTTAATATATTGTTTAGGATCCTTATAAAAAATCATCTCAATCCAATACCGGTTTACGAATCATCCAACTTCTCTTCAGTAATTCACACCAAATTCTGAAGCAAAGTTGTACAATTCGTAAACGCCTTTACCGGTATAGGATTGAGATGATTTTTAATACACCCTAAACAATATATTTTGAACAAAATGAGCAGCTCCGATCATTTTTGTGAGACCTAAGACAGGTGCAAAATGAATCTGTGCGCAGCTGCAGTACAGGGTTTGCTGTACCCCTAGCATTTCTGTTCCGGATATATGTAGTGATGATAATGCGTGACAGGACCAAAAAAGGCGACTTGTAAATTGTGACGATAACGCGTTGACAGTTCATTGCTTTGCTTGTTGGCAATTCTCTTTTTCCCTCTGGATTTGGTCATTACTTGGGGATGTGCTTGTTTTTGGTGGAGATTTATTTAATCTTGTGGTCTAAAAAAGGAAACGTAGGTTGTGTGGGTGTCCACATTAAATATTGCCTCCTACGAAAATACGTGGAAGCTCACAGCCTCACATTACACCGCTGGTGCTGTCTGACACCAAATAGGAGTAGTAATTTTCAAGTTTCTCTTAAAGATAATGCAAGAAACTTCACTAAAGATGAGGCTACAAAAGCATCTCTAATCTTAACCCATTTTTATACCCAAATTTGGGCAGAGATTTGAGTTAAAACATCTCCAATTTTCACCCATTCTTTTCTCCAAATTTGAGTCAAATTTTGGACAAAACTCATTTTGGATAAGCACATCTCCAACCATCAAACCCAAATTCACCCCCTCTGTCTCTCAAGATCACTCTATCTCTTCCTCCTCCAACCCACCTCCACCACACCGCACCCCTCCGTCTCCCCTCTCTCTCCCTCTGACCCGCCACCACCAACCCACCGCCTCTACTACGACAACACTCCGACGACGACTCCAACAAACCTAAGAAATCACTGACCCACCCTCTCTAAGAAATCACCGACCACCCTCTCTCCTTCAATCCATTGTACGTTTCTCTCTCTCTCTCTCTGAATAGCCATTGGGAAAATTGGAAAAGGGTTTGGTTTGTTCCAGATTTGGGCAAAGAAATGGATAAACCCAAAATAGGAAAGGATTTGGGTAAATGATTGGAGATAAGTTTTTGTGATTTTTGCCCAAAATTTGAATTTGGGTCAAGGGTGGAGATGCTCTTAAAAGCTTGATTTGGGTAATGTACCTCCAATGCTAAACCCATAATTTTACCCAAATCTATTATTGAATGACATACTTGTAATTAAAGAGTGACACACTTGTAACCGATGGAACTGAAAAGAGAGATTGAAAAAAATGAGTATAGATTTGAGTCTCTGCAAATTTGGGTGAGAAAATGGGTAGAACTAAAAATGGATAGGCAAATGAGTATGGAAATGAGTTTATAGACTTTTTACTGAAATTTTATAGGTATGAGTAATAAAATGGGTAAGAATTGAAGATGCTCTAAGTATCTCATTTTAGTTAAGACTATTCTAGTTTCACAACCCCTTTGCACGCACAGGGTCACTCAAACAAGTGTGAGGGTCCCATACAAACTACTCCCTCCGTCCCAAATTCTTAGTTCTATACGGTTTTACGTGCAATTTTCAATTGCTTATATCTCTCAATGTATATTGTTTTTTTATGTTTTTGAAAACATTGTTTTATAGAAATAATTGAAATCTATCAAATAAGATCCATATTGCATATTTTAAACAATATATATTGAGAGATATGAGTCATTGAAAATTACACGGAAAACCGTAGAGGGCCAAGAATTTGGGACGCAGGGAGTATAACGAACAAAAGAGATCAAGCTAGCGCCGTGTGATATGACATTGATTTTTATCCCGACTCATGACCAAGGACAATCCTGTGTCTATAACATCTAGACTAAAAAGACTCAACAATTGATTAAAAAATGGCACGAACTTTTAAAAGAGACTAAAAAATGGGGAAAGAGGCAGTAGCTTTCTTTAACCAAATACTCCCTCCGTCCCAAATTGATTGTCCGGTCCGCAAAACGGAGTGTTAAAAATAATACAATTTTTGCAAGAAAAAATCAAAAGTTTTTCAACAACTTACTAGATATCAATGAGAATTTTTAATTTGTCAAAAAAGTTTGAATTTTTTCTTGAAAAAATTGCATTATTTTTAATACTCCGTTTTGCGGACGGGACAATCAATTTGGGACGGAGGGAGTACCTGACAAACATCACTTACGCTTCACTTCGAAGGTGATGTATAAACCTACATACGTAGGACTATAAATGAACTAATCCGTTTATGAACTATTCAAGGTTCAACTCGATAAAGACTTGTTTGAGTTCGATTTTTCTACTAAATGAACCAAACCTGAACCTCAATTTTAGACTCGTTTCATAAATAAGCCGAACATGAACCTACTAGCATTTGACTCGATTAGGCTCATGAACTTGGAATATATGTATATCATAGGATTTTTAAGAGAATTTTGTATATGTATCATAATAAAAATCTTACAACTTGTATAAGTATAGACATTTGCAATTAATAAAATCTTATTTATGTAGATGTTTTTATCGTTTTATATATGCATGAATGTATTTATGTGCATGGTAAAATTTTATTTGCATTTTTAGACCTATATGAGAACATAAATATATGATATTATTGGCTCGTTAAGGCTCGTGAACAAGCTCGAGTTCGACTCAAACCTAGACAAGCTCAGCTCGAGCTCAACTCGTCACATTTTCATTAAGTTCAGTTTGAGTTCAAGTCCACTTAAAAACTTAAAGAGCGAATCTAAACATTCTAATATTCGGCTCGTTTACAGTCCTATGGTACTTTTATAAAAACATGGAGGCATACCCAAGTTCATTACCTTTTCAGAACCTGAGAAATAATCGAAATCCTGCATGCAGATGGCAAACTGACTCAGTTGCTTTGTCATCAATCTGCGGTAAGCTCAAGGTAGGGTTAGGCTGGCAGCACCTATGAGTAAGAGAATTAAGCATACTCTCTCATTAGTCATATGCTAGCCTCTAGAACACGTCTTGATCCTAAGAACGCTCTTTGCTACCTATCAAATAGCTAAACAAATTCGAATAGATAAGAAAAACATCACCAATGGGGTACCAAAGCAGTCAAAACAGGTTATTTTCAGCCGTACCTTGGCAGTTTAGAGACAGAAAATCCAACTAATGATAGCTCAAAAGTTTCGGATAGCAATCTGAGAAAGTAAAAGGGACTGCCATTAAGCTTTTGGGGGAAACAGAAAGAATACAATTCATAGAATCGTATGCACACAATCAGAATACCACATCAATTGGCAGTCTAGCAGCACACCGATATGGAATCCAAACATCCACAATTTGTATGATATACTGTTGCAGCCTATGATGCATTGACATTCCTAGAGGTTGCTGTATCGGCATGTCCGGACACGGGAACATGCAGGGGACATGGCTAGAAACATGTCCAACTCGCCATGTGGAGTGTCCACTAATTTAATTTAATTTTTGGAGTGGGACACGGCTGGGAACACGGGGTGACATAGATGGGACACGGATGAGATACTGATGGGGACAAGGTGGGGTGCATCTGTAATTTTTTAAATTTTTTCAGGGGTAAATATGTTTTTACTTAAAGTTTTGGGTTAAAATGTATTTACACCTACACAAAAACTACTGATTAAAACCCTAATGGGCTAATCCCAAGAACATCGACAGCTCTCTCTCTCTCTCGGTATATATATATATACCAATTCCTCGGGGCTTGCCTTCTAATGGATGTCTGTCTTTCATTATTAACATTCAATCCCATGCTAATATGTGTGTGCGTGTGTGTATTACTGTATTTGATGTATGTCGTCTCTCACTCTCTCTTTTGGTATATGCGTGTGTGTGTAGTATACTGGTACAGTTTGTATGTATCAATTTAAACTTGGAACAAAATCGAAAAAAAATATGAACATATATATATATATGTATATATACACACACACACATGGTGTGTCCCCGTGTGCGTGTCTGTGTCCGTATCCATGTCTGTGCATAAGTTGCAGCCCAATACAGTTCAAGCCCATTAGTAAACATCACGTTGAACCATCCATGTGTTGGCATTTCTAAGAAACCGTGTGAAACTAATCAGAAATGGGATGAGAGGTCATAAATGTAAGCCTAGGAAATACTCCCTAACAATCTAGTACAAAACTAACAGCAGGCAGTTTGTGATGGTGTAGATTGTAGTTGTGGCCAAACAACTCGCTGCCATTTGAGTTGGTGAATGAAGTGTTGCTACAAGATTAAAAGACACGTTGGCCCGCATTTCCAAATAGAAAGCTGTAGACTAACTTAATCAGCATATGCTTGTGAGTAATTCAAAGATGGCCCAATGGTCCAAAGGCTGATGTTTAAATCGCCTCAGAACCATTATAATTTATGAGAAGACATGAAAAAGATGAAATTGTTTCTATCTTTGCCCAAACCAGTATTAGGAGCAGAAAGGAAACAATAGTGGAGCATTTCCGTACCACCATGCAATAACATTGTCCTCTTTTTCCACATTTCTTCCTCAGAATTGAGAAGGTACGGTCACAACTATTGTCACACTAAATAAAGAGAAATGTACATACAGGATGCAGAACAGAAAACTTAACATGTTAAGAACTTCCGAAAACTAGAAGGGAATAAGCTAGCTGATCAGGACCCTCTGTGTAAATCCTCAAGACAAAAACAAAGAAATGAACTCCTTTAAATCAGCATCTGACGTATTACATAAAACATACCATTCTACCCATTTCCTCACTGGCTTCGTGTTGAAATTCTGTTTTCCCAGTTTCGTTTAGTACGAAAAATCACCTCTTATAGCACCAAACGTGCAATTTACTTCAACATGCATAAGCTCAAGCCTACCTGCCAGGAGGAAATTGAATTATTCCAAATGGAGCTTTATCTCATCCTCACATCTTGCTGCATGATGCTAGAAATCCTGCAAACATCAAATCGGATAATTACGCTTAACGAAGAATAAATGCATGGAAAATACCAACTGTCTCAGAATCATGCGAAGGTGAAAGTAGACACATTGAACACTTTTCAAGAGCGTGTACCTCTCTCTGATGGTATGAACGCCTTCAAGAAGCTCTTCTGTTTGCTGCACCTTTGAATTTTTGGGCTTTTCGTTTTTCTCCAGTAGCAAGGTTGAGACCCCTAAAACCATGACAAGCTGTGTCTCAATTTTACTGAGCTGTTGATCGAGATGTTCAAGAAAGTCCTCATAAGAGGATATCCCTTTCAGGCTATAAATGATGTCAGCTTCATTCCGAAAATCCTGATTATCCACACTATCAAGAATTTGTTGGTCTGCTTGACCTTCTGTATCAACTTGCAATAATTGATCCGCACCATATTTCATGGCCTTCAACTCAAGGTCATCATCTTCATTCTGGTTTCTGGTATCTTCATCCTTTGGAGACACAATCCGAACCATACTAGAAGCATCTTTGATGCCAATATCAACATCTGAAGCAATATTTTGAATTAGTTGTGTTTCCTTTACCGAAATAACCTGAAAACAAATTATGCTTCGGATTAAAACTAGTGCCGGAATAATGATCATGCATAAGATCCAGGCAGAGAACAAAGTTAGTCAAGAACAAAAATTATCACGGATGAGTAGAAAATAAAATTTGAAACAGAAATCCAGAATTAAGAGCAACAAAGATGGTAAAATCAGAATATTAATTGCACCTAATAGTTTTACATTGATTTGCTGCTATGATAAAATCCTGAGTATCTGCAGCATATTGCTCATCTACCACTTTTTACAACGATCGGGTAATTCCATGTTAAGTTGAAAATAAAGAAATTCTAATAAGGGAGAAGGAAAAAATTTGAACACTCTGGATAAGGTTAATATGCATCAGATCCACAAAGTCGATGTAGGGTCAGGGAGTAAACAAGTATGCTATCTGCTTCTCAATTTGCCTATGTTTAAAGTCGGTGCCTCTTTAACCTATCAGTGTTGGTACACCTGTTGTTCAGGTCAGGTGTCGAAGTCAAATATATATTAGGCATGCCATTGTAATAAGCTTTACAGCCCTTGATGTGGCCAAAGCATGACATAAAGGCTAGTAAGCAAGCTTATAACATACGCTATTTCACAAACATGTTAACATGGTGGAAGTAAAATACAGGTAATCAAAAATAAAATTATTTATACCTCATTAAATTTTGATGAGAGCTCGTTGAAAAGTGCGATCCGAGCCTTTGACTTGTCCAAAGCTTGCAAAACCTTTTTCTTTTGGAAGAGTAACTCCCTTGCATCGTTTTCTCTTCCAGTTTGAACCATAATAGCTGCCTGTCGTTGAAGCTTCTCTGCCGCTTCAGACAATCGCATCAACCTTAACCTTGCATTATTTGCTGCAACAACCACAGTTTTTCAAAAACTGACTTCAAGAGTGCCTTGGAAAAAAACTTTTGCCACCAAAGAAACAGCAATAGTGACCTCAACATATAACATAATGAGTTTAACAAATATGAATATTTGTCATTTCCATTTGATTACACAAATGATGAAAAAGAAAACAGTACCTAATCAAGAAGTAGTACACCCCTAAAACAAGACAAATGTTCTGCAATAACTGCAAGGAGATTAAAGTTCCCTCCACATGGCTGCAAAGAAGATGCTGCCATCTAAGCTATTCGGTAAACAGAAGTCTCCAGAAAACTAGTTAGGATAGAACTACTCAAATGCCAAGCTATCATGGTCCATGGATGCCCAAGTAAACTTACTCACTCTGCAAGGAGCAGACAGAAGCTCACTTCATTTGAAACTCCCCTAGGACAATAAATTGCCCGCTAGTTAGACAGTAAAATTTCAAGAGGAATCGAACCAAAATCATAAATATATGATCCAATTACTGGATGAAAACACACCATTATCCTACGTGTCACAAACCAAGGCTTTACCTTAAATATTTTCATCGTTTTCCTTTAAAATCAAATGCACAATAAATAATTTAGGAAATTATAACCGTGGGGTATCTTCTAGCTCCATGGTCAGCAAACTAGCGTACGACTGCTACTTTTGTTTCCCAATTCAACTCTTAGCGTATGACTGGCTTCGCTAAGGTTTCTGTCCAAAGTCATTTGTATATTACAGTACATGATAAAGTACCCAACTCAAAACAAATGGCTAAGCAGACAGGCACTTCAGACTTGTACACTAGCTTGGAGGAGATAACTAAATAAGGTGAGACAAGCTCTAACAACACCTTGCACATGGAGATGTCAACAATGGATGCCCTTTTTGGCACAAACAAAGGGAATTCATGCTATATAATACAGTGTTGCCCGTAACTCAAGAATGCTAGTTCTGATATCATTTAAAGCACCAAACAATTTAACTAATTAGCTATGAGTGGAGAGATTTCTTAGGCTCATGTACTAGTATTGCAGAAGATAATTAACCAACGTGCAAAAAATTCTAACAAGAACGATTTCCTCCTAGTGAATAAATTTCCTGATGTTTGGAGAAGAAAGAGTGTTGGAATGACCCTGAAGTTTGAAGAGAGAGATCCTAAAAAATGCAAAATAAGAGACGGAACATTAAGGAACATGAATCTTAGAGGTTGCTTGAACCTGCATATGGGAAAGATGGCAAACAATGAATAGAAGCTCACATGCCTTAGAGGTGGCTTGAACCACCCACAAACCCACCAGTCTAAAGGCCTTCAAAACTTCCCACATAGAGTTTATTCGATGGGCAATGGAGCATTTTTAAGCTTCAAAATCAAGGGAACACTTGATACTTGATCATGGTCATGGGATATATATCCAACGTGTGTAATAGGAATTCACAGCATCATTGTTTACGAAAAAACAATGTGTAGAACTCCAGTAATATGCATAAGAAATGCTCTAGGACTTACTGTCTATGAAGCACGATGCTGGATTTTACTTATCTGGAGATTCTGCCATTTTGGACACTAAAACAAATCTCAAGGGTCATCAAGGACAGTTAGTGTTGGATGCATCATGTTCATGGAGTTTTAAAGTAAATACTAGAGTGTAATTTGTTGACGACGAAATTATTGAATTACGAGTTTCTCTTCTTTCTATCATTACTGCTACAAGAGTTCGTTGTTTTAAATGTCGTTTAAATTATGTATAGGGGGGGG
>BPLS01000714.1:1052800-1066366 GCA_019656275.1 Rhododendron kiyosumense
TGTGTGGTGGTTTTCTGTTTAAAGACCATTAACTTGAAGTCTTTTGTATTTCACGCTTATAAACAAAGCTTTTAAATACAAACAAGTTGCATTTTTCTTTATCTGTTCCGTGTCCTGTGTATGTAGTCCGTATCCATGTTGTCAATGGCGGAGGGAAGTGAATGCATCTGGGCAATATCCTGTTCCCGTATCCACTATCCATGCCAACAGTCCTGTCTGTCTCCCATGTACATGTACCTGCTTCTTATGCTATTTCAAACACCATTTTAATCCCTACGTGTCCTAGGTTTCACAATCAGATGAATTATATTCGGAGGTATTCATTATGCCTGACCCATGTAAGTTATGTAACACAGGTATTGGTTATAGGAGATTCTAACACACGTTTTGGTTCAGTTCAATTTTCAACCATATTGATAGCCCACCTGAACCAACACCGAAATTTCAAGATCAAAACTTTGAAGTTCTTTCGACAAGCAAACTCAAATTCACCGCAGATTACCGCAATAAGCGCAACAACACAATTGACACAAGCCAACAGGACTATGGCCCAACGGCATGCCAGAATAAAGGAGTTCAAGAGCTCCTCTTCCAACAATACTGACTTACTTTCGCTAATTAAAAACGAAAAACGCAGCTTACACAAATATCTGAAATAAATAATGATAAAAATTGAAACCAAAAGAAATTATGGAATAAGGTACCAAATCCCAATTCGATGAAAGTTTCTCAACCATCTTTACAAAATAGGGTATTTGACGGAGTTTTGGAATGGCTGTTAGAATAAAAGGAGAAAGTAACGTGTTTAGTAAAATGGGTATTCAAAGACAAGTTAGAAGCAGTAGATAATAGGTGAATTTGAGAGAAAGAGAAACCTTTGGTTCTGGCTTGCTGTGCCTCAGAATGGAGTTGGTCAAGTTGGGCACGTAGCTGTTCTGTATTCGTGTGAGATGAGAAGCACAGAATCCTCGTCGGAGGCTTTCTCCTCCATGTTGCGAATACCGCTGCAATACCACCACAGTTCACTATCATCTTCTCCCTCTCTCTCTCTCTCTCTCTCCCTCTCCCTCTCCCTCTCCCTCTCCTCTTCTACCAGGAGAGGATAGAACGTTTGAGTTTCGGGCTGGTTTGAGGTGTACACACAAAGCTTGTAAAACACAACACACAGCCACTCCCTGACCCGTCCCCGCCTCTGACCTCGCTGTTCCCTGACCCGTCCCCGCCTCTGACCTCGCTGTTTCGAGCGGGGGTTTTTCCTGATAGCAAATGGGGCGGGATAGTATTTATTTCTCCGGTCCCGTTTTAACCTGAGTCATCTGACTCTGATTATAAATATTTATATTTTTATATGTGTATATATAAATAAAATTTATTATTTTGATATTGTTTTGATATAATAAGAAAAATATACCAATTAAGACAGTAAAACACTAGTTTATATCTTTGTTTTCTTTATTTCTATTTGTTTAACTCTCATCGATCATCAATATCTTATTTTCTTGTCAAAACACTCTAAAAAGAATAAAATTAGTCAAATTATTACGATCAATTGGGACCCAATTATTCTCCGACTCCAGCACCTCCCCAATTTCCACCGCTCAGACTCCCATCCGATATAAAATGGGACAAGTTTAAGGGACGCTAAATCCGACACCGCCCTGTCCCATTGCCATCCCTAAACGGGGTACCTTTTGTAGAATTTCTTCTTTTTGATACAACTCGGTGCAAGGGCATTTGAGTAGCTTGACTAATTTTGGTGACTAACCACACAAAACGAGAGTCTTAATTAAAGTTGGAGCAAATTTCTATATGAATTGAGGGATGGTGCTGTGCAGTGGTGTATGCGACATCGTGCTGCGCACCTTCGAGCCGTCGGATCATGCATTCAACGGCTCAAATCTCATCTCGACAATAAACGACTTTCGATCGTTGGTTGCTTGAAACTTGCACAACACCAACCAGAAATCCATTCTATATGTTTTGAACTTTTGATGTTTTGATCATCAGACTTTACGAGGGATCAAATCCGTGAAACTTGCCAATATAGTATATCACCAGTTGAAGTTCCTATACCATTTCGATAACTTAGGATGAGTTCCGCTTTGATTTTTTAGCATTACCAAAAAGCCAAAAGTCCTCTTAAATTTCCGTCCACAGCTTATAGACAACAAGATCTGTACCGCATCCCAGCCCAACCGAACACCACAAAAAATAGGAAGAAATGTCCTTGGGAAAACGACGGCACAGGACGTACTTTGATAATTAATACCCTTCAATGACAAATTAAGAACATTTGTTAATGCTACAAATATTCTTGGTGGGTATTAATTATCAAAACACATCCTTAACCGTCATTTTCCCAATGTCCTTTGTCACCTTCACGCTCGTCATCATCCATTGAAGTTGTAACTATATCCTTTTTTCCTAAAAAAATAGATGAATAAGTTTTCTGGATAAAGGCAAAGGGGTCATTTGGTAAAATGCACTTATAGACACTATAGAACTGCTTGATAAAATTGAAACTAAAAATTTAAGTACTGAATACTAAATTTTTTAATCTAAAAAGTTATTTGATAAATATATTAAGTACTGAATTAAGAAAAATGATGAATTAATTTTAATTATGATTCTTTCATAATTTACTAATTGTCACAATGTACTTATAATAATGGTGGAGTGGTGATTGTGGTGGTGGTGGGTTAGCGGTGATGGAGCGAGGGGGGTGGGGATGAAGTGGGAGTGGTGGTGGTGTTGGAATGGGGGCGATGTAATGGTGGGGTGGTGATGGAGTGATGGTGGTATAATGGTGGCAGTGAGTGGTGGCGGTGGAGTGGTAGTTGTGCAATGGTGGTGGTGGTGGTAGTTGTGGCGGCGGCGGCAGCGTGGTAATGGTCGTGGCAATGTGATGGTGGGCTGGAGTGGTGGTGATATGGTCGTTGAATGCAAGTACACAAAAATTCAGCCAAAATTAAGTAGTTCAAAGCTACTTAATTTTTTTTAAATTTTTTAGCCTATATTTTAAGTATCACTTAATTTGTTAAGCAATGTAAAATGTGGTTATCAAACCTACTGAATCATTTATTACTTAATTGATTCAGTTTTAAACGCTAAATTTAGATTATCAAACAAGCCCTAAAGCTAAAAAAACAATATTTCAATAACTTATAGACACACTAGTCCATAAAGCCCAAAAACCCTTAGCAAAACTTAGGCCCCGTTGCAGAAATCTTCTTAAAAAATAAGCAGCTTATTTCACATTTTTAAACTCAAAAATAATATAAATGAAAAATAATTTTTCAATTTTTTTTGCATCGTATAAAAGATCTTATCGAGATCTTTCAAACAAGATCCATATTACATATCTTTATATTTCAAAGCCCATAATTTTTTAGATTAAAATTGCTTTCTTAAAAAATAAGGATTTAGAGCATCCATAGTGGACTAATCAAATTTGAATAATCAAAAGTTGCCACATCACTTTTTGATTATCAATTGAAGGGATTGCTAAGATTAGCAATGTAGATGTCCACAGTAGTATAATCGAACATTAAATAATCAAAACTTATCACATCATCTTTTCAATCTGTAAAAATCTAAAAATTGTCACCATATAAAATATTTTTCTTGAAATAGTTTTCAAACTAATAAAAGCATGTTATTAGAAATAGAAAATAATTTTTTGAAAACTTTTATTTTGGAAAACACTTTTCCAAAAAAGTTTTAAAAAACAGTTTTTGAAAAAAGAAGAAGACAGTTTTAAAAAATAGTTTTTAATAATAAAAAAATAGTTTTTGAAAAACAGTCTAACTATTTTTGGAAGAAAAAAAGAAAGAAGAACTTTCAAATATATTTTTCTGGAAACATTGTTGAGAGAAAGGGAGAAAGAGAGAGAATGTTTTGGTTATTGGTAAAAAGTTGTTAATTTTGATTATCCAAGGGCCAAAATTTGATGAGTTGCTAAGAGATTATTAAGTTTAGTTATGCCACTGTGAACACTTTTTTAAGAGAACATTGCTAACTTTAACAATCTTATGCTTTTGGTTATTCCACTGTAAGAGGGCCTTAGCCTTATAGTGGAATAACCCGTTCTGGAAGAGGGCCATAGCCTTACATTGTTAAGATGCGTTTACACACACATCAATTGATTTTAGGACCAAGTTAGGGCACCTTTGGCAGCTAATAGTATTTACTATTTTGCAACCCAATCAATCCACTGTAACGAAGTCTTAGAGCACGTCCAAGTAGTAATTGCTTTTCAAATGCCAATCTGTAGCATATTAATTGCTAAGTCCTCAAAATGTTATAAGTTGGTTACATATTCCCAGGGTGAGTTCACTCTAAATATTTTACAACCCACTATTTACTCTATACAACCCTATTTCTCCATATTTTGCATGGGGTAAATAGTAAACCTAATATTTTGTTATACGGAGTAGTAAATAGTGGGTTGCAAATAGCCAACCCCAATAATTATTTGGAAAAAAATATGAAGGCGTCAAAAAGTGTATTTTTGACCCTTCTATTTCGACAATTTAGGCAAGATGTTATCTTCATAGTGACCAATGTAGACAAGAAATCAAAAATACCAAAAACTCATTTAGACAAAAATTAGACAATACGGTAAACTCACCCTAGCTCTAAAAGAAAAATGCTCAATTTCGGCTCTCTATTATTTTATAGTGTGTCATGCAATTTGAAGATTCAAAATCGGTAGCTATTGGAGCTAATGTGGTGGGAAAGAATGGCGAATGTTACTACTATTTATTTTCATGCCTTTGAATGGAATTCCGAATGCTATTTGGTGGGCCATATATGGCAAAAGCTTTGGCAATTTCCAATGGTAATGACGAGAAAATGTGGATTCAGATAATTTTTTTCAAATCTGTTTTCCCGCCATGTCTACAAGTGAGCAATGAGATTTTTTATTTTTTATTTTTACAAAAGTGAAAAATTATATTGATGTAGGCTTAACAGAACTTACAATGCAGAATTCATTACAAATATCTTAGATAAAGCCAAATTAATCGTATAACTAATACAAAACGAGAAAAGTACAAGGTGATTGATGTCTTTCACCCCAACTTAGGCATCGTCTGACGCATGTTCTGCTGAAATTTTATATTACCTACCAGTCTAAAAAAGAGGTAAAGTACTAGCCAAGAAAAAAGACAACAAATACTCAAAGGATCAAATGAACTCCAACCTTGTGAACACGCTAACGAACTCCCAAAGCTACAGATCTAACAAGCCACCATGAGTTGCTCTGGCAAAGACATCATACGGAGGTAGTAGAGCACTGTTGAGATGGATATTGTTGTGAAGTAATATCATCTGAAAGAACCCGAACTGAAGACGTAATATTTGCCCAAAAACGAAACTAATAACTCTGACAAAAAGGAGAAACAAAACCCTCACAAATCATAAGACAAATCTTTGATCATAAGAGACACGAGAAAAATAAACCAACAACTAGAAAACAGAAAGGGAGATTGAGAACTAGTATCATGGTCTTCCTCTCCCGCCAGCATATTAGGGTTGTTAGGGCTGACTCATAAGTTTTGGAGGCCAGAAGCAAACTTCTTGAATGAAACCTCCCTATATTTTTCATACAAAAGTGGTCTACAAAGTGTCTTATAAAAAATTAAAAAAAATAAAACTGTTACAAAAGATTAACCATTACATAATAGAAGCATATAATAATCCAAAAAAAAAAAAATACAACTATTACAATACCTCAAAATCCATCATTTGAAAATTAGTCTTCTCACACTTTTTGCTGCAAACGTACTAATTAAGTCTCCATAGTCAAATTGCTTCACCAACTCCTTATCGATAGACAATATAGCTATTGAGAATGAGTTGGGCCTATTTTGTGGCTCCTAAATTTCAATTGGGCCTATTTTGTGTAGAAGAGTCTTAGTGCAAAAAAAAATTGGGATATGTGTGTGTGTATAGGGATCATAAAATTTTCAGGGCCCTCATTTTTAACCTTTTTGGGGGGCCCCGAAGCCCATGCTTCTTCCGCCTTTACCATTAACCAGCCCTGAGGGTTGTCAAACTCTAGGAGAGAGGGAAATGGAGAAGAAAGCTAAATGTGGCAGCTAGGATTTCGGGAGAGAGAGAGGGGTGAGCAATTCAATTGAATTCCTAGAAATTAGTTGAATCATTCTCTAGAAATAAGTCAAGATATGCCTGAGCTACCCGAACATTTCCACTACTCTTCGTCCCTCGCAAACGAATTGTTCAATCTCGCTTTCCTAATCTTTTTCTATGAATTCTGTTAGGTAAAGGACTTGTTTCAAAGTCCTAAGTAGTCCATGTTATTAGCAAAAAAAACTCCTAACTGTTTTGTTGTTTGAGGATTCTGAATCGTAAGCTAAGATTACTTGTAATCACATAATGTTTTATAACATTTGATTCATTCCCGTGATTTTTTATCCTTTCAGAGATTTTCGACGTATGTCTCTATGTTCTCTTATTGCTTCCGTTTGCACGAATGACTTCGTTGTTGGTTGGTTGGATGATTATATAATTAAGGAGATAAAACATAACAAATCTTTAAACGTAGGTGAACTAGGGTTTTTCAGTTTCGTAAGGCAAATGCAATGAAAACTATATGGCTACGGTTATCAGGTTAATCCAAATTTTGCACGGTCTGAACACAATGAGTTCTATCCAAATTTTGCACGGATCATCTGAACACAGCAAGTTCTACGCACAGCGAATATATAAATGTTCCCCGTAGAGTAAATTGGACCTGCTAATCAAAGTACTGGACTGGAGAGCTCCTCCCAAAAGCTCTGTATTTCCATAAAAAAAAACATCAGACTTAACATGAGGAAAAGATAACTCCAGAAACTTGTATTGAAGGTATACCAGAACCAAACAAGACTTAATTGTACGTTTTCAGCTTCTTAAGCTATAGACGACAAGTTTTGTTTACAAAAGGATTCATTCAACTTCTTCAGCTACAGACAACATGTTTTACATACAACAAAAGGCTGGAAGTACTAATAGAAAATCATAAGTATACAGTAGTGGTTATCACAAATACACCAAGAGCAGATCACCACAGATTGCACAATATGATCCTTTCAAGCAGGCCTCTTCACAACAAGAACCGGGCATTTGGCATTGTGAGCGCAGTAATTGCTGACACTTCCCAGCAAAGCCCTGCGAGAAATTTACAAAAGTTTTGTGTTAATGTCCAAACTAAAGCCCAGTTCAACCCTGTTCGAGAATAAGTTGCCGAACCTGTTTATTACCATATATCAAAACAACAATGGGCGTTTTATGAAATTAAGAGATAACTAAATGGAGAAGGATCTAACTTGTCCATTTCTGAAATTAACAACACAGCACCTGGAAGTGAATTTAATATTCACGCATTCAATCGAAAAGAACAAACTGCAATTTTATCCTAAATTTCAAGGGAAAAGAAATTATCAAACCGAGCCTTAAGAAATAAAAAAGGTTGGAGAATTTCAGGATTCAACATACAACCAGCCACATGAGGAATGAGGGCTTTCTAACCAAATCAAACCGAGCCTTAAGTCCTAAATAACTGGGCTCAGTTGCATGAATCGGTTGTTAGTAAGGGCATCGATCGTCTTCCATGGTATCCAAGAAACCTAAATTTTGCGAACTGCCGCCTTTAAAATCAAAATTTTGGTCTACCCATCTCCTTAGGGCCACCATCTGCGTAAATTCGGAAAAGATAGAATATGAATTCATTGTTACGGTGAAAGAAGACAACAATGATGGCGCTTATAACCTCTTTAGAGCTCCTCGGCTATGGCTTCCCAGTACAAGCAATTGGATGTTAAGCTTTTCCACTGCTTCACATATGGCCTCTTTTGGATTTCCAACTTCTGTCACTGTCTCTGCAACTATCTGTGACAAAAGGCATTCCAATGTTATAGGGAATTAGCAACTGGAAATGAATGTAGAAATGAAGAAAGGGAGGAAATTATAGGTTAAGCAATCTTAAAGGTTCTTTCCTTAATTTGTTACCTTAAGGATAGAAGAGAAGGAAAACGGAGATAGTGAGCATGGTTCCTAAAGATCAATTACTCCCAGAAGAATTTCAAAACAAACAAGGTAATAATGCTACTTTGCTCATCATTGAGTATTGACAGAAGTTGTAATAGGAAATGAATTCATGTCGGCACAATTTAGAAACGGTTATGCTAACTACAGCCCATTCAGCAGTGGATAATGTGCACATAATGCAAAATAAAGTTATAGTTTTAATGCATTTTTTTATGGATGTCATTATACTTTTTCTTTTATCATATTGTTAGAATAGTTAGATTGACACTTTGGAGGAGGAGTTCAACCCCTGACCTTTTGACCTTCTTTCACCTTGGATGTCATTATACGTGGAAAAATATCTATATAACAAAACAGGACGGTTATTGAATTCCACATAGATCCAACCCTTTATTTCTAATCCTATGGCAAAGATGTGACTAAAACTTTTTATAAATCACAGCCGTCTATTTCCAGATTCCATCAATGCTCTTTTTGCATATTAACCACTACCCACTGGATTGTGGTTACCTTCTACTCCAATATGACACTGTTCAAAGCAGTTCCATGATCTACTTTTCCTTTAAAACCTGTCCATGCTTATGCCTCGTCATACATTAGATATCCAATTCCATTCAAACTGCAATGAACTTATACCCCAGTACCACCAATTACTGGTTATCATTTTTGTTATGTGATTTGAAGTCAAAGAACCAACGAAGAGTATATACCCCATATTTGCTGCAGATTCCTTTGGCTTTCTCTAGCAGAGCAAGCGAAAACTTCAGCTGATTTTCTTGGAAAGATCTAACCAAATCTGCTGCTGCAACCAGGGTGGAAAAAAGGCAGTATGATCAATGTGAGATAATATATATCAACTTGAATTTGTCAACTCCAAAAACAAAACCACTTTATTAAACCAATTTGGCCAAAATTCAAGGAATTAGTGCTGATGTCAAGCAAATCCTAGTCTGTAGAGAAGAATTGCAATCCTATGGGGCCTGAATTCAAGGTGCAACCAATGGAATAGGCATTATAAATCCATCTGTCAACAATATGATTTTATGATATCCAATACTTGGAGACTTGGATGAGTTATCCCGAAGCATTGTGTACTTCTAAAACCATGTATGTCATACATTAGTATATCCCTATCGTATATTGGTACTTTTGCATACGTACCGTGCAAAACAAGTACTGTATAACAGAATTTTTTGTTTACTTTTCATCCACATAGGTACCGATTATGTTTCCTAGTTGTACCCAGAGATGAATAGTTCTATTCTTCTATAGAGATGAGACTTGCTTTTCTTTTCAATTTCAAAGCAAACTACCTTTTCCTATGCTTTGGTTTAAGTTTTGGACCAAAAGTTATTTAATGTAATGGCATCAAATCTCAGTTTGTTCCTTACTCATGGAAATAAGTTGTAGTCGTGCGTTGGACAATTTGGTTCATGTTTCCATTGGAATTTAGTAGTTTCACATTTTAAAAGACAAGTAATTCAATCGATCAGAACACTCCTAGGTACACAGGCTTCGGTGCTCATCGTTCGATGTGCATGCACCCATTTTAGACACCAAATTCTGTGTGCATAGACTTTCTGATGCGATCAAGGCCATCAAAAGTTGATGGGACGTCCAAACAACTGTATAGCAGACAACAAATTCAGGGTTTCGTTATCCTCCAAACTTGGGGGGTTCTGGAGACAAAGAAAGTGTAGATCTAGATGAAAGCCAGCGCAGTCGTAAAAAGGTTCACTTTCCAAATTATGGTTGCTGTAGCAATTGTAATATCACTGTAAACCCATGTAGACGGAAAATTATCTGTGATCCAGTTTCTAAAATCATGTAATTCATCGCATATCCGTTGAGACACATTTATGTTAGGGGCGCGAGGGGGACCCAAGCCCCTGCACCACTCCTAATATTGCAGCGTATTATACTATTTTTTTGGTAAATTTGGAAAAAATTCTATGGGATTAGAGGCAAGTCCCTTGAGTGAAAAAAAATTCTTAAATTTCTGTATGTGGGGGGTAAAAATCCCTAAATTTTAAGTTATTAATAATATTTCAGATTACGTGATTAAAATTAAAAGGTAGCTATACATATACACACAACATCGTCTCTTATTCGGACCTCACAAGTAACATATATATTTATAAATATATTTTTTATCGTCAATACAAAAATACACTAGCCTGCTAGACACAGATCTTGCATCCTCCACCGTATAAAGTAACTATTAAAACACTGAATCGGAACCTATTCTTCAACATAAATTTGTTTCGAAAATAGAATAATTGAAACCCAATAAAAGTAATTTTTGACGGGGTTAATGTTCTTGGCAAATTTTAAAAAGCAAACTATTCCGATCAAGGAGTGAACCAAAAAAGGCAGGCGATAACGAAAGGCCCAAGTTACAGAACCTGCAGTTACTGAGAGGATCTGCTCCTTTGTGGTGTGAGTTACTAACAAATAGGAGTAGTAAAATAACACAACAATTAAGAGTAGAGAGAGAGAGAGAGAGAGAGAGAGAGAGAGAGTGCATACGAGTAGAGCCGAAAGAGGAAGCGTAAAGATAGGAGTAATCGGCAATGGGCTGAACGGTGAAGATGCAGAGGTCGGAGTTTGCGAGGGTGTCAACAAGGTTTTGGAGGGCCCACTCGAGAGCGTAGTGGCTGCACTCGCTCTCGTCTATTGCCACCATCACCTTCTTCTTCTTCTTCTCCCCTAGACTATTTCCATTTGTACTGCTGCTGCTACTCCTTCCCTCCTCCATGTTTCTCTCTCTTTCTGATCTTTTCTCTCTCTAGGACTCTACCAACTGGGTTTATCCAAACGCTGACACAACTTCGTTGATATTTGTGTGTCGCTTAAAGAAGGTAAAAACCAGAAGGAAAACTAAAAGGGGATCTACGTGCGCATAGAAAACAGGGTGATTTTGGCGGGTTACTTACAACTAACGGTCAACCGTATTACCACGTGACATCTCTCTCACTCTCACGTGTTCCACACCCAATTTCCTTCCAATAAATAATAATAACGTGGCGGGTGGCCCCACATCAGCAGCTGAAAAAAAAAATTAATAATAATAATAATAATTTACTAAAAATTTCCCCATACCAGACGTGTAGAGATCCATATTTTTTTTAAGTCGTATTTTTTTCTTTTGCAATCGTACGACTTGTCAAGATAGACGATGTGAATTTACGAAATGACGTATTTGTGGAAGGACATAAAAGTAAATAGGTGAGCGGTGCATGTGTGTGTTTGTGGTGTGAGAGCATGGGATAATTTTTCCCATCTCCATTTCTCAATTATTCCAAGGAGACCGATTTCTCCTCATTCTTTTTCAGAAAGTCTACAGTTCCCGATCGGAATCCCAACACCCCGCTGGGTATGCTCTGGCCACCGGACAGCCGATCTGATCTGTCTAATAATTTTAAAAAAAAACCAAGTGGGCCTACGCGAGATTAAACGGCATCCGACGTGTGTAAGTAGCCGATCCAAGCACTCCATTTTTTGCCGATCCAAACACTCCATTTTTGGCCGATCCAAACACAAAAATGGAGTGCTTAGATTGGCCACTTACACATGTCGGATGACGTTTATTCTCACGTAGGCCCACTTGATTTTTTTTTTTTAGAATTTTTGGATAGCTCGGATCGGCCTTCGGGTGGCCAGAGCGTGCCCAACAGGGCGTCTGAATTCTGATCGGGATTTCCCGATCGGAAACTGTAGACTTGCTAATTCTTTTTTTCTCTCTCGGCCGGCACTCTCTCTCTAGCTCTCGCCTCTCACTCATCTTCTCTCCTCAATTTCACCTCCATGGAGTATGATTCCAGAGAAAATCCAAGAATTAAAGTTGTTCTACAGAGCGCGGACTTTCCGAATATCCAAGAAAAATTATGATCGGACCACGTGGGCTTCGGTTGACTTGGTGAAAGGGTCGGGTTTTGCTCAAAACCCTTGAGGTAGGGATTTCTTATGCTTGTTATGCGTTTATATATTGATTATGTTGATATATCGTGTTTAAAATCGTTGTTTGAGGTTGTTTCATTCATTTCTGAAATTCTTCAAAACAGGGTCTTAGTTTTTGGGGTTTTTCATCTTCTTAAACTTAAAATTGAATTTTGGTTCCTTCGTATGAAATAGAGTAGACTTAAAGCCCGTTCTAATGCCGCTGGAATCACCCGAAATGGTTGAGAATTGAATTTATGGTGATTTTTAGAATACTGGTCTGCAATCTCTCTCGTTTTTTGGGTTTCAGCCCACTTCGAATGGCCATAACTTCTTCGTCCGATGTCCGTTTTATGCAAACTTTATATCAGTTCGAAGGTCTTGAAGTTAGCTTTCATTTTCCACTGGAATCGTCTTAAAACTCTAAGTACATGGAAAGTTATGATTGTTTGAGTGGAGGTGTATCAATCTGTCATGCTGCGTGACAGATTCATGTAGCCTCGGTAAACCCTTGTTTAACCACCCTTGGAGTGCAGATTTGACAAGGGTTCCTTCGTGACTTTTAAGCTTCATTCAATCGCGCAACTATTGAGACTGGAATCACTTAAAAATATTGAGAACCCGATTTATAGTGATTTTTAGAAGATTGACCTGAAATCTGGAAATTTAGGCAGCGTACAAGGCTGCATTTTTCATCGTTTGTTATGGTTAAGCGACCCTATTGGTTATGGGTCCTTATAGGTTTTAAAGATGGGTAAGTTTGTGATGTTTTGGCGTTGGAATCATTGAAAAATATTGAGTATGCTATTTTTAATAAATTTTTGAACACAGACTGCCCTGCTGAAAATCAGAATATCTGAAAATCGTTCCTAAGTTTGAAAAATCATATTGTACGACTCGTCGAACGTATCTGTGCCATTGGTTTTTCGTTAGCATAGTTGGAGTATCATCGTAAAGGCTAGAGTAGCGAAAGGAGTCCGTGAAACATCATAGACTATAAGAAATATTGTGACGTGCGTAATTGGTAGAGAAGTACTTGTTTGATTAAATTGAGAAATGACTGGATGGTTTGGTGTTTGTAAATTGGAAATGCGAATTGAAATGTGAATAACAATCGGACACAACGCAAACACTCAAGGCCTAACCTTCGAGGTAGGTGCTTCGCAGGGGATATCGGGGTCCCATAATTAGCATGGCAGGAGCTAATGCTCATATTGAACCCTCAAGGCCTAACCTTCAAGTTAGTTGCTTGGCAGGGGACATCAAGGTCCCATAATCAGCCCGGTAGGAGTTAATGCTCATATTGAACACTCAAGGCCTAACATTCGAGGTAGGTGCTTGGCAGGGGATCGGGGTTCCATAATCAACCCGGCAGGAACTTCGGCTCAGACACATGACACGAAATTGGTTTATGAAATTGATGAAAGAGATTTTGGTTTTTGGTTAAAGGATTTTGATTAAAAAAAAAATTCCTCTAGCATTCTAAGTGAATCAACGGTTTTCGGTATTTGGGCACAAATCAACGGACTCCGGCTATTCAAGCTCAAATCAACGGAGCTTGACCATTATAGGTCA
>BPLS01000714.1:1076366-1091892 GCA_019656275.1 Rhododendron kiyosumense
ATCTTGTGCGTTTCGTCTTTCTTTCGATTATCTTGTTTTCTAATACAATTCAGCAATGGCAGTTGATGTGTGCTCCTCAGAGATTCCTAGTTTAGTTTCCAGTCCAAGAATCTCATTCTCTCATTACCTCAACAACACAAACACCGTTCCCATCGAGCCCCCTCTCTTCGACTTCCATTTCGACTTCAACTTCTGCATTGGAAACAACTTCACGAATCTCTCCTCTGCCGACGACATTTTCTCCAACGGGAAAATCCTCCCCGTCGAGATCAAGAAGCACGAGGTCATTCCTCCCAACGAAACCCAACAATGTGAGGCAACAAGTGCTTTTGAAAATGCCAATGAGGGAACCAAGAAAAAGAAACTGAAAGAGTTTTTGTGCAGCGAATTCGATGCAGAGGATCCGAAGCCATTATTGCCACAATCATTTTGGAAGTACAGCCGAAGCAGCAGTCTCAACGGCGAGAGTTTTCGGAGTAAAGCCTTACTCCGGTCGTTACAGTTTCTATCGCGGAGCAATTCGACAGGATCGTCACTTAATCTGAAACAAACGGGGGTTTCGAAGAATAATCAGAAGCAGAACTCGTCCAAACAATCTCCGGTCGCATTAAATTCACGATCATTGCCTTGTTCCTCTGGACATGGTTATCCCTATGCTTCGCCTAAAAGGTCTCCGGTGATGAAGAATTTCAGATCTAATAGTAATGGTGTCGGAGTTCGATTCAGTCCTGTTTTGAATATTCCTTACAGTTGCATAGGCATAGACAAAGGGAGTGTAACAAGTCTGTTTGGGTTTGGGTCATTGTTTTGTAACGGTAAGGCTAAGAAGAAAAAGAAATGATTTGTGGGTACAATTTCTACATTGTACTACCTGTTGAAAATACAGTATTTGTTTATAAATTCCTACTATATAAGCTTATCGATTGTTCCATTAGTTGTCTTAAACAATATCATGTGAAACTAGACTCTCTTAGCTTGTTGTAAACTGAGTTGTAGTCGAATTGAAGATGCTACTACTGGCCTGCTTGATTATTGAAATTCGACTTTTAATTGATAACAGGGCCAAACTAGGCTTTATTTTTATTTTTAATGAATCCTGAATGTATTCACGCTTAATTTATTTACATAACAAGTTCCATCTGAACTAGCTTCCAACAAATCTATCAAACACTTGTCCCGCAGGCCACTCAAATCAAATTTGATTTGATACCACACTTTCTAGCCGGCTAGTGATTTTGTTGATTGGTAGGGCCGGGTTTTTATCGATATTGCTGTCGCGGGACTCAAGTAGGTAGCTCTAGCTTGTATATACTTGTACATGTATATGTTTATTGAATCGAGTTCAAATTTAATAACTTCCATAATGCATAGTGTCCATTAAACTTAACTTGTTACACAACAAGCCTAGCTAGTTTAATTGGGTTTTTAACCAGCCATGCAAACATGTACAACTAGTTCTGCTTGGATCTAAATTCCTTATTACGGTAAGTTTGAAGGCAGGTTCCAAGGAGAGGTAACTTTGATTGGTTTGGTCATAGGTACGGAGGTACAAGTTTTCAAGAATATCGAACTTGTCAAAGGGTTGGGGGACAGAGAAACAAGGTGCCCTTATTTCATGGCTCCTACCATGCTTTGCTTTCATTTTTGTCGTTTGATTTTTCGGTATGCCAAAAGAATAAAAACTGGAGTAAATGTTATATTTCCTTTTGCTTTTTTCTGTTCCTGTATAAAAGATTATAGTTATTCCTTTGACTAAGGAATCCTTTGACTAAGCCTCCTCTTTTTGTTCTATCTAGTCTAGCAAGTCTAAAAGAGCTGCATCTGATCAGGAGTGGTCTTAGAAATTGGCCAATCAATTGAGGGTCTTTGTTGTAAGATCAGTATGTTGTCACAAGTAAGCTGGCTTGGATACCTAACTGAATTATGAAAAATAATAAATAAATATGTTGTTTGTATTAGCCTACCTCATCACAGGTCAACTTTTTCTTGGGTCATATATTCATTTGATTCGTGGACTGAAAATTAGTGCTGTCCAAGAAAAATTGAGAACCGTGAAATCAGTCCAGACCGAATCGATCCGTGCATTTTGGATTTTGTCCGTGAATTAATAGTCCAGACACATATTAAAAAATTAAAAAACCGTGAGATACGGATTAAGATTGGGTTTTCATTTCAAAACCGTGGATTAACCGAACCGGACCGTGAGATATTTAAAAAAAATAAATATATGTGTATGTGTGTAATATTTATAAATAATTATAACTTTACTAATTGTTATAAATTTTTTTAACAATTTTGCATTAATGTGACAATATATTAACTTAAGGTAATAAGTAGATAATATGCAAGACTAGAATTTGCATATTTTGTTGGTGGAATTTGGACAATGCTTAGACTTTATTTGGTTGCTGCCTATTTGGTTTTTGGCTTGGACGATTCTGGACTGGAATAATGAAACTAACTTGTTGTAATGTTTATTACATTCCATAACACCAAAAAGTGTTTGCACTTTTCATTTTTAGTTGGCAATAGCATCATTTTATTTTTATAGAAGGAAATCCGTGGATAAAATCGAAACCGAACCGTGAGTCACGGTACGGATTAGAACCGAACCGTAAAACTTTTGGATTAGGATTGGATTGCATTTTCTAAAAACCGTGATAGCCTACTGAAAATGATGGGATTAAAAGTCCTGGAATTCATAGTCTTTGGACTATTTGTCCTAAATTAATTTCACCCAATCTCATATTTGATTTGCGTGGGATTAATTATGGGATAAGAAATAGTCCTTTTTTTAAATAAAAAAAACTGAAAAACATTTTTCGAAAAAAGAAAGTTTTGAAAAGAAGCATTTTTAAAAAAATAATTTTGGGAAACATTTTTATTACAAACCAATTTGGGAAAAGTTTTTTAAACTAATTTTTGAAAAAAAAAATTCTTAAAAAAGTTGAAAATTGATTTTTGAAAAGGAAGAAAAATTATTTTTTGAAAAAAAAAAGGTTTTTTGAAAATATTTTTCAAACAAAATAGTTTTTGAAATCATTTTTATTTTTGAAAAGAAAGTGTTTAAAAACATTTTTTCGTATGTTTTTAACAAAAATAATTTTTGAAAAACAAGAAAGTTTTGAAAATAGTTTTTTTTAAAGGGTAGTGATAATGCCAAAACTCTAGCGCATAAAAGTCTTGTACACTGCACATGGTACAAGTCTTTTAGGCACTAGAATTTTGGCACCAACAAAAACAGTTTTGGCATTAACATTTCTCTTTTTAAAAAGTTTTGAAAACATCTATTTTTTTTTAAAAAAGTTTTTTAAAATATTAAAGAAAATAATTCTGAAAATACTTTTTGAAATCAATCTTAATATTTTTGAAAATACTCCTTTCTTTGTTAATCTACATAATCCCTCCTCCCCCTAGGATAATATAGTACCTCCCATATAGGGATAAAATTAATCATGGGATTAATAATCCCGACAGTCATTTTGGGAACCAAACTTGGGATAACTCAAAATTAGGTACAATTAATTCTATCCCAAGCAGTTAATCTACGAATCAATCGAGGGTAGGTTTTTAGCTAAGCTATCCAAGTGGTTCATTTCTTTTCGGGTAAGTTAAAGATTTTACTGAACAAACCCCTCGTGGGAACAAGGGTAAGCCCCTGAGTACAATCAAAGCAAACAGAACCTTAACACTTACTCCATTAGTTATTACAGAGCTAAGCAAAACAAAACAAGCAGCAAACCTAAACAAAGCAAGTCCACCAAAGGCACAACAACCAAAAGCAAGGAACTTGGACACTAAGGAGACATCAGAACCTTGGAGAAAACTTCCCACGCCAAAACACAAGTTCTGATTAATTTGTGACCGTTTTCTCATCAATATGCCTCCAAGAGCTCACACAGTCCCTCAAATCTATCAAAAGTCTTCGTACCACAGCATCCACTCACTCAGGTTTTTGCTAGAAAATTAAGCATGTTCCTTTCCCTCCGGACATAGTGGAGAGTAACTAGAAATGAAAGTTTGTACAGAATCTGAGGCAGACCATCCCCCTTCAAGTTATTCCTAATCCGGTACAACTCCTAAGCCGGGATTCTTGAGATGTTACTCTTTAGCATCATCTACACAGAACACATCTGGTATCACCAAACAACCCCCAACTTTGTATTCGATCTGTCCTTAGAAGATAATCTTCCCCAAACAGCAATCCATTGAATGATGGCCCGTCTCGGAACATAATGTTAAATGTTTAAACCACATTATATTGTACCATAGAACCTTAGGCAATTAATTGGTTTCTCAGAGTCTGCCAAGCTGACTGAATGGAAACCTGTAGCACTCATCAAAGACCAAGAAACAGACTCCTCTTGATTTGAAGAAGGAACCAAGGTATATAGTGTCCATAATTTCTCTAATCACGACACTTCTTCTGCTTCCATTTTTGTTCTTTCCAAATTTAAGGCTAAGCCTTTTCTTTGTTTTCTTGAACAAATTTGGAGACAGAGTTTTGCTACCTGTGTTTTCAACACAAAAACAGCTTTGTCAGTTGGTTGCGCAATCAAATGGCTAAGCTCAAATCATGGAAGTTAGGTGGATTGTAGAATTTTTATGGTATGAGATTGGGATCAGCTCCTCTCCAAAATCCATCTCTCCGTACCCTCAATACTCCTTTCATGAGTCTCACTTCCGAGCCAACGCCAGTACTTGGAGTCATTCATCTCATAAAATCAGCAAGGTCTTCATCTGTGCAAAAAATCAATTTCATCAGACATCTATAAACATGTTACCAAATCAAATTTTGTTTCACAAAATGGAAAGTTTAAGCTAGGTTACTATCATATTTTTTTTCTTTTATTTTAGGAAACACGAATTTTTTTTAAAGTAAACTATACATGTTCTATGAAACTGATTTTTCAAAGGGACGAAGTTCATCATGATTCTACGAGATATGATTGATTTGAATAATTGGTGTGGTCTTGGAGGTGAGAAGACCCACAAGAAGATTATTGAGGGTATGGACAACGGAGAGAAGACGTATGAAGAGATTTGAGATGCTAATCCTATTTATGAGATTTTGTGTGCCGGCCTCTACACAAGGAGTGGTGCGTTTTATGCGTGTGGAATAGCCTAACTTGATGGGCAAGTTTAAGGTTAAGCCTTGGTGTCCAAGTCATCGATCTACAAGTCTCTAATATTATTCTCTCAAGTAGACGTAGTAAAAGGTTTATAAGAACGGAGTCAAAATTTCTAATCAGGTGAGTCTAGCTGGTTAAGAGAGAGACGAATTATCACTAAAAAAATTAGTACTCCTATAAAAATCTTGTAGTGGCATCGAGATTTGATCGATCGCATCTTTTGTCTTTGATAATGATTCTTTCATTGAGTTCATTTGTAAGGATTCCACAAGATTGTTTGACTAAGGGTTGTGAGCGTCACGTGATCATGTCTCAGGAGCACACTAACGTATTATTCCATCCGTCCCTTTTTTAGAGTTCGGTATTCCATTTTGGGTTGTCCCTTAATAAGTGTCCATTCTGTAAAGTTAGTGGGTAAAAGTTGGTGTATTGTCTATTTTGTCCCTAAAAGTATATTCCATTTTGAAAAGTTAGTGAGTAAAAGTGTAATGATGATTGGTAAGTAGGGAAAGTGGAGGAAAAAATTGATGTGAAAGGTATAATGATGATGTCTTTTTAATAAGTTAGAATTACGAAACATGATACTAAAAAAGGGACGGAGGGAGTACTTTCTAACCGTAGCGGACCCAAATATTTAAATTAATGGGGATACATATTGGTAATAACATCACATGAACAATAGTAATGAATTTCACTAGTACCATTTTACATTTTTTCTCGTCTTGTTTAATTAAACTTAGCATGTATGCTTACATTTTTCTCCCCTTTTTTTTTTTTTGGAAAATGATAATCCATTAATCCTGGAAAGCCCGAAGGTGATTACAAATTTCCTTATTAGTACTTCATCCGTCTCTAAATAAGTGTCCGGCGCGCAAAACTAGGACTTACAAAAGATGCATGTTTTTCATTTAAAAATTTAATTTTTTTTCACAATCTAATAGAACTCGTTATTATCTAATGATTTGTGAAAAAAATTTGATTTTTTTAACAAAACAAATGCATCTTTCTGAAGGTCTAAGTTTGCGCATCGGACACTTATTTAGGGACGGAAGGAGTAATTACTAACAAAACTGCGTGTGTTCACAAAAAAAGAAGGTAAAAATTTAAACCAAACTGAGCCTTATGTTTGGTTTGACATACGTGCTAAGTTAGACAAATTACACAGAGGAAATTCAGATTAATTTTATTCGAACACTATTATAAATTTATTGGCTATAATTGAAATATGTAAAAAAAACTAGTGTGATTCTACGAAATTGAGTGGGGGTCCTTGTCCTCCCTTTAGGGATGGCAATGGGGAGGGTCGGGGATGGATACCCCTATCCCCGTCCCCGATCCCCCGAACCCAAACTCATCCCCATCCCCGCCCCAATCCCCATCGGAGATTTATTTTTACCCTCCATCCCGGCCCCAAACGGGGAACGGGGATCCCCATGGGGATTCGGGGATCCAAAGTTTCCAAAACTTTTTTAAAAAATAGTCACTAGCCATTAGAAAATACAAACCTTGAAACTAAATTTCAAAAAAAAAAAAAAATCTAGGCTTCCATTACAATTTACAAACCAAATGCCAAGGAAAACAACCACAGGTGCTACCATACTACTATAGTATTGGGATACAATAGATTAGTGATAAAAAATCCGATTGCCAAGGAAAATATGGTTAGTGTTCAGAGTGGATGGTCAACCATGAAAATCCGATTGCCAAACTTACTATATTGGGATACGACAGATTAGTGATAAAAAATGCAACAAAAAAACAAATATGTTAACTCTCTAAGAGAGATAGTGCCATTTTTTTTTATATGGTATTTCAAACAGTCCTAATACTTAAAAATGGGTAAAAACATTTTTGTTAAGTCATTCAGATCAAAGTTTGGATTGCTTTACAAGTTACAATCGTAATAAGGATCACATTTTCATGTTTAATAAGGAACACCTTCTTATATTTATATGTAATATATATAATTATTATATATAGGAGGCTAGCAAGGCAGGGCGGGGTGGGGACAGACTCATATCCATCCCTTATCCGTTCCCCACTTTTTTTAAAAAAATTATCCCCATCCCATACCCGATCCCCGAAAAATCCCCGAATCCCCAACCCATTTGGGGCGGGGAATGGGGCGGGGCGGCCAAGATTGCCATCCCTACCTCCCTTGCCTTCTAATAGATGGTTGGCAAAACGACCCACTTTTGAACGAGCAGCTACGGATGCAAATGTGTCAGAAGTCATCCAATGCATGTCCATCCTATGTGTCACTATGCACTTGGAACACGAGAAACCCACACGTCGGCCCCTCCTGATTGCAAACATTTATTTCCCAAAGAATTTTCCACTCAAAAATCTTTTTTTTGGTAATGAACGCGGGAAATGAGATTAAACCGAAACAATAAGTCTAGAATATTTAACCCCAACAATGTCGGCTTCTTTTTTTTTTGGGGACTTCAAAATATTTCAACAATGTCTTTATGTAATTGAAACGTCACCACAAACGGTGAAACATATAAAAGAAATAAATCCTAAAGCATTATTGAGAGAGCTTCCTTGTCTGCGCACTTGTTTTCTTCCCGATAGACGGGGCTAATTTCCCCTCAGAAATCTGGAACCCTATTTCCAAGACCAGCAACTTATTGCAACCATGTTTATAACATGAGGTCCACACGTGCCTTGTAATGAATGGTGTACGTTAATGATTCAATGAGCTACCATAGATTTAGGTCACATGGAACTTAACTTGCATATTACGGAGTAAAAAAGAGTATAATAAGTGCACATGTTTAAACATGCACTAGCCGTTGGGAGTTTCAAATGAATGAAAAAGTGAAAGGGAAGTATTTTCCACCAAAAGAAACTTCCTCAGGTAAATTGCACTTTCCACTTGAATAGATTTTCAAAAAGACAGGAATCCTTAAGGAGATCAAACTAAATTTGTAGAGAGAGAGAGAGAGAGAGAGAGAGAGAGATCTAGTTATCCATGATCTAGCCACAGAGAGAGAGAGAGAGAGAGAGAGAGAGAGAGAGAGAGAGAGAGAGAGAGAGATCTAGTTATCCATGATCTAGCCACAATCTTCAAACAGAAGAAACATGATAGGTGGAGTACAAAAAATTCTACCTAAGAAATTAAACTTGATTGAACAACTAAAAATAAGTGGAAACCTGGCCTTCACATTCTTTTGCCAGTATCACTATCCAATACAGCAAGAAAAAGTTTCAACATCACCATCCCATAACCAGTTCCAATGGCCCCTACAATAACTAATCACTTGGGAGCTGTTTTTCTATGTGTAAATCCAAAATATCAGACAGACAAAAGAACAGTGAATACTATGAACCGCACAGCACCTCATTAAGCAGTATCCAAAAATTAGAACCAGAGTCAGTGTCCACGAAAGTTTTATAAACCGAACCAAATTGACAAGGAAATCAAGCCAGGAAAGACGTTTGTAATGGTAAATGCAATACGATTTAGATGCTAGACTTGGATAGTTAGAGACAAGAAACAGAGAGGCTGCAAGATAACTTGAAACATTGTGCAGATTTCCAGTATCACAATTGCGTGTACGTAAATGCCATAAAGCTAAACCAACAATCTGGACCGTATCTGATATCTCATAGATACGGACCGTATTACCAACTGTAACATGGTCCTAATTGGAGGCGCTAGTATATGTTTGCACGAAGAACTGAAAAGGACTCCACGTTTCAAATTTTAATCAACAGTTGGATACACGATGACCCATACCTAGCAGAGAAGTTTTGAATTTACAAACATGTACTATTTTGCCAATCGAAATAATTGCTGTACTTTATCGTAAGATCAAGCTCAAGAATTTCCATAAAAATACCAATTGTGCTCTCCCCTCTCCAACAACAAAGAGATGGCAATTGAATGTTTGAAATGTTAAACATGATAAACCCAAAATGGCATAAATTTCACAATTAGATGCTTCCTTAAGCTTGAATAGTATCAAATAAACCTAAAATGGCACAGATAAAATCACAATTTGCCAACATAACTCAGGAATTCTATTCCTTAAATAGAAAACAAGTTCAACATAGAAAACCATACCTTTCCTCCTTATAAATCCATCCATCTTTTCTCTATACAAGATCATTCCCCTCCGCATAAAGAAACATCACTACTTATATATAATTGAATAACTTATCATGAACAAGATTAGCGTTATGAATCAACTAAAGCTCAAGCATATCTACCGCTAAGTCAACACTTTCATCGAAGTCCCAACTCACCATTTGAGTATACCCACTAATAAGAGGTCAGAATACAGCAGTGTCCAGCAAACAATAGCCTTCAAACATCCAGAAACAACAGCAACCAATCGCTAAAACTGTAACAAAAAAAATAGCAGAGTTCAGCCAACGATTCCACCACCACAAAAACAAATCAGAATTCCAAATAAATAGAGCAGAGTAAATAATTACATTTCAAAAGCTTAAGGAGCATCAGCAACTTTGTACATATCAGCTGTAACTTCTGTCAACCACAATCCCGGAAAAAGAGACTGCAGAAATCAAATCAATAGAACAGTGAATTAAGGCAACCCAATCAAATACAGAAACTAATACGAGAAATTGAAACATAGAGATGATCAAATATATAGAAAATGGAATACATAAACAGTTTGATTAAAACCAACTGGGCTAGCTCATTAACCACTTCTGATCATTCTCTCAACCATGTGAGATCAGAGGGTCAACCTTCATCAAAAGGCTAGAGTTGATTATCTCTTACTCATTGTGTGCTATTTCCTTGAGTTATTTTGTCTCCACCCTATTACACAGCTGTTATGTTTCGTTGGTGTTTTGATTGTTGGGCTTGTGGCTCTCAGGATTCTCATCCCAGATCTTTTCATATAGAACTGCTAAACGAACCAAGCTAATTGAGTTTAAGCTTGTGCACTCCTTAAAAGCTCGTTCAAGACCGATTTTTTAAATATACAACCTCATATTGAATTGTTTTTTTAACCTCATTAGAGTTTCAAACCAAGCTCGAAAAGCCCAT
This sequence comes from Rhododendron kiyosumense, assembly GCA_019656275.1. Lineage (NCBI taxonomy): Eukaryota > Viridiplantae > Streptophyta > Magnoliopsida > Ericales > Ericaceae > Rhododendron > Rhododendron kiyosumense. The sequence continues at coordinate 1,086,525 of BPLS01000714.1, forward strand.
TCAAGACCGATTTGTACATATGCAAACTAAGATCGAACATTTTTTTTAAGCTCCTTAGGCTTTCATACCAAACTCGAACAAGCCATTACTCGGCTCGTTCAGCTCATTAACTTTTTGATAAGCCACTCGTGCTCGGGTCGATCAAAGCTTGTTTGAGATCAAATCGTCCTACAATCAATCCAATCTTGAACCTATTTTCAAAACTCATTATGTTTCCAAACCTGGCTCGATACCTGTTCGATTTGTTTATCACCCCTATTTTCATCCAATTGATTGCCGTGATGCATGTAGACCTAATGATATTCCCAAATTTTCTCCTATCGATTAACAAAAACAAACACAAAAGTGGTTTGATTTTCACTTACATCCAGTTGCTTCTGCACAACCTTGGGCCGCTTCTTGGGTCTACGATGCGGCTTATGCCCGGCCATCACCATAAAATCCTCCTCAATCTCTCCCCGCGAAAGAGACACCGAAAACTTCTCCCTCTCCCTCTTCTCTCCCGCATCCGCCGCAGCCGCAGCGTATGACTCTCCGTATAGTCTAGTAGATTTTTCGTTATCAGTCCTCAACGGCGAGAAATTAGGTTTCTTTATGCCACCGTAACCGCCGGTAAACGCTCCGTTCGGAGCCTTACACGCAGCTCGTCTCGTCCTCAAATTCCACGGCCTGCCCTTCTCCCCATCGAACGCCGCCGTTTCCTTAACCGACGCCGTCGTTTCTTTTAACAACCCTTCGCCCAAAATCGCGACCGTCATTTCATCGGCTGCCGTCTGGAAATCCAACATCAGCTTCGCCCTGACCGCCTCGATCCCGTCGTTCGACGGCGTTTTATTAAAATCCTCGTTGTCCTTCCGCTGCCGTCCGATAGAGTACTTCTCCGTATCGAAATCTTCGGGACCCACCTTGCTGCACCTCAGCAGCTTCTGGTTCCCCCACCTCAAGCACGGCGGCAGGGCGAAGTTGTGCAGCGGCGGCTTCGATGATGTTGTTGGTCCCATTACGACCGTCAACTGATTATTCGCTCCCTCTCTCTCTCCCGATATCACCATCGACCGAACAAAAAAACCAACTCCGTTATCGACTACTTGTACAAGATTTTCTAGAGAGAGATTTCGATGGAAAAATTTCTAGGTGGTGAGGGTTCTTTCCTCTCTCTCTCTCTCTCTCTCTCTCTCTCTATCCTCGGGGCGAATACACTATCCATATATATATAGAGAGAGAGAGAGAGAGAGAGAGAGAGAGAGAGAGAGAGGGCTTTAACGTTCCGGTAGAGGAATTGTGCTACAGTGCGCGGTGGTGTGATGTGCCCTCAACGTGGTGGTGTTTTTCGCGAGATGTATCATACGGTGTCGATTTCAGTGTTTTTTTATTGGTGGCTTTTGACTACCGTTGGATTTGGGGAACTTGGGGAGTGGGGTCTGGTAAGAGCCGTCGGATTTTCTTGCTTTTTGGGAAGAATCTTTTTCTTGACGAATATTTAGTGGCGGTTGAATAAAGGGTAGTAATAATATCAAAACTGTTTTTGTTGGTACCAAAATTTCATTGCATAAAAGTTTTATACATTGCAAATGGTATAAGCTTTTTGTGTACTATTTGGCACCAACAAAAGCGGTTTTGACATTATCATTTCCCTTAAAATGTAATTCCAAACTCCCAAGGGACTCGAGTTTTATTTAGTTCGTACTCCCACCGTCTCCTTTTTAAAATTCAATATTCTATTTTGGACCGTTCTTTAAAAAGTGTCTATTTTATAATGTTAGTAGATTAAAATTGGTACATTTTTCATTTTAACCCTAAAAGTAAATTCCATTTTGAAAAGTTTGTGAGTAAAAGTGTAATGATGATATTTCTATAATAGATAAGTAGGAAAAATAGCGATAAAAGTTGATATAAAATGTATAATGATGATATTTTCTTAATAAGTTGGAGTTACGAAATGCGACACTTAAAAAGGGACAGAGAGAATAATATTTTTTTTCCCATAATGTAAATTGTCTCAGATCAGCTTTTGCGCATCTCAAACTAAATCCAAAAAATTGATGGAAATTACTCCCTCCGTCCCATTTTCATTGTCCATTATTCCTTTTTCACTTTTTTGTCTATTGCATATATCTTTTAATCTATAATGTTTTTCATGAATTTGATATCTTTGTATTATAGAATAAATTGAAATCTATCAAATAAGATCCATATTGCATATTTTTGGAGATTTACATTGGAAGATATAAGCGATTGAAAACTGACACGAATATCAAAAAAGGACAATGAAAATGGGACGAAGGGAGTAGAATCTAACATGAGCCCACCCCTAAACAAGATCAGAAAGTCTAAGTATCCCGACCGAGGGATCCCGATCGAACTTCCAATGCCGCACCTAACCCACTCCAGCCACCGGACGGCTGATTGAAGCTGACCAAAATTCTTTAAAAAAAAAAACCAAGTGGGTTTATGCGGAAATCAACGGCATCTGAGGTGTATAGGTGGCCGATCCAAACACTCCATTTTTTTATATACAAATTTTTTTTTTATACAAATGTATACAAAAAAATGGAGTGTTTGGATCGGCCACCTACACATCGGATGCCATTGATTCCCTCGAACACCTACTCGGTTTTTTTTTTTTTAAATTTTTGGTTGGCTCCAATCAACCGTATGATGGTCGGAGTGGGTCCGGCGCGGCGTCAAGAATTTGGTCGGGAACTGTAGTCTCTCTCAAACAAGGAGGCGGGGGGGCTGCTCCCCCCCTTGCTGCTGCTCGGGCTTTTCGGGCCCACTCCGGTCTCGCTCCGATGATCGGAAACGTTCACTTTGTAGAGCTCGTCGAGTAGAACAACCATGTCAAAAATCAGCTTGATTGGACATCATTAAATGCCTGATCGGAACCTTTTTATTTTAAAAAGAATGGATCCGAAACACTGGATCAAATCCATTGTAACCCATGGACCGAGAGTTATATGGCTTCGATCAGGCACTTAATGATATCCAATCAAGCTGATTTTTGACACAGTTATTCTACTCGACGAGCTCTACAAAGTGAACGTTTCCGATCATCGGAGCGAGACCGGAGTGGGCCCGAAAAACCCGGGCAGCAGTAAGGGGAGCAGCAAGGGGGGGAGCAGCCCCCCACCTCCCTCAAACAAGATATGCATCAGGTTCAATTCTGGAGTATATTTTTTGTCAGTCGTTGGTTGTTGCCGCCGCCTCTACCGCTGTAAAACCAAATTCACATACACCAAACAGGAGAAATCGTACTACTCCTTCCGTTTCTAAATAAGTGTTCGGTGCGTAAAATTAGGCTTTATAAAACATGCATATTTTTTATTGAAAAATTTAATTTTTGTTCACAATATAATAAAACTCATTGCTATCTATTGATTTGTGAAAAAAAAATTGATCTTTTTAATGAAACAAATGCTTATTTTTGAAGACCTAATTTTGCGCGCCGGATACTTATTTAGGGACGAAGGGAGTAATATTTTGGTTGCAGAAATGGAAGATGGCATTTGTATTACTCCCTCTGCCCCTTTTTAAGAGTCCTACTTCGTAATTCCAACTTACGGAGTATTAAAAAGACATTATCATTACACCTTTCACATTAATTTTTATCTCTACTTTCTATCATTACCCTCTATTAAAATATCACCATTACATTTTTACTCGCTAACTTTTCAAAATTGAATCTACTTATTAAGGGACAGTCCAAAATGAAATACAAGACTCTAAAAAAGAGACGGATGAAGTACTTGTAAGAGCATCCCCAAAGGTTCTGGCCATATTTAAGAGCCAAAGTTATTTTTTGACATGCTACTGTTGGAAAATATTATAGCATATAATATTTTATTTTAAGTGTGAATGAAAATTGATTTATTTTGGAGTTGCATCTTTTTATTGACACTTTTTCGCCATAGACGGACGCGTCCTTCAGGAACAGATGTACCTCTTTTCTTGGTGACTTTTCGTAGAGTTACGAGTAGGCTTATAAATATTATTTCCCTCATTCATTTTTAAAGAGGTGGATTTTTTCTTCATTGAAATCTATTCATATAAGAAAGTTACAAACACAAAATGATTCGTTAGGTCCTCCAATTGAAGTGTTGCTGTGGGAGGATTTCGATCAAGTTGTGCTGGGAGACAGTCGTCCAATACAAACCGTGAGCACCGTAGCGAGGGCGAAATCTGTCTTAAGTACAGAGTGTCACACACAAACACTCGCCTTAATCACTAATTTGTTTCCATCATTTTTCGAATTTTGAGTTTCGATTTTACTGCACTCATATTATTGGGTTTCATCACAAATAGTAAGCATATTTTCCAACATCTACAATGTTAATTAGTCAAAATTTGGGAAAATTGGTCTTAAAACGATTATTTGACTTCTTCTACTTGCAGGCTTGCAGTTGCAGCCGTTGGATCACAGCCAGAGAATTGCTCCCAAGAGCCATTAGATTACCATCTTTGCGAGAAATAGTTCCGTATTGGAGATGCTCTTATATAGATTAACAACATGTGTACGTTCATGTCTTTGATCCATAGATTAGATTAGATTAGATTCCTTGATTTCCTTTCACGGGAAAATGCTTTCCTTTCTCCAACAAGCCTTCAAGCCATGCTTCTTAAGGAATGAAATGATGACGCAAACTAACTGAAAAGTGACACCGAAAGAAGAAAGAATTTGGAATTAACATCTCTTACTTGTTTCCAAAAACATATTACCACATCAAATGATTAACAAGAAACCTAACTTGCCCTCCAAGTAAATTTAACGTTATGGACACCGAAATACAGCAGCAGCGGGTTGGCCTACACTCTAGGCCAATCTCCTTTTTTTGCTACGCGACTCTATGCCAATCTTTATCATATAATCCTTCAAAATATCCTACTCTTCCACTCGTAATGCTCACACTGCGCTCGCACTCTCAATCATCGCTCTTGTGAAATTTAGTAGTTCTAGACGTGATTCAAAGACGTTTTTATGCTCTCACTCTCCTGCACTCGAATCATGTGATTGAGGGGCCAAAGTTACAGTCTACACCTCAGCCGGACCGATCTTATCATCCTCAAACTCGCAATAGCTGCGCTGAATAAACACAATCAAGAATTTATTTTGCTCAAACCAGCTATGTTTTCTAATTTTTTTTTTTTTTTTTGTTTTCTCCCAAGATTACTACTCGTTGCCTGCTCGGCTGCCCGGTAGGTTTTTTTGGGCAAATGAAATTCGAAAGGTTGTAAGTTAGACCTCAATATTACAACAAAAGTCAAGGAATAAATCTCTTGTTACATTATCAAGACTTTGTTCTAGCTGCTACATAAACTTAGAAGAATAAATCTCTTGTTACATTATCAAGACTTTGTTCTAGCTGCTACA
>BPLS01000714.1:1100956-1126308 GCA_019656275.1 Rhododendron kiyosumense
CTCTCTCTCTCTCTCTCTCTCTCTCTCTCTCTCTCTCTCAATTGCAACCAAACAAACCCCAACAAGTTGCAAGCTTAAATTAAAACCATCTTATCAGCAAATCTACCAAGGCATTGAGATAAGAAAGTTTTACGCGCAAGGTTCAAAGAATTGGATCACTCAAATTGCGAAGAGAGCACGTAATCGGATTTCGCAAAAAATGATGAGGGTTTTGGAAATTTACGAGACGCGGAGAGCGAGGGAGGGAAACAGGGGACCAATGAGAGGAAGCTTTTCGCTTTTTTCTTCTTTCTTTCTTCTTCGTCACCTTCTTCGTGGAAGAGCGTAAATTCAGCTGCAGCCTTTTTTACAGCTGTACAGTGTTCACGCTAATAATTAATTTATGTAACACTGTTTTTTAATTTGTTAGTTTTATGTCAAATTTTAGAAAAAATACAGATGAGTAAGATTGAGAGGAATTAAAAAAATAAAAAATTACGAATTTTACACAAGTATTTTAAAAATTATTCAAAAAAAATCTAAAAACCTTTTGAGTTTTTTTTTTTGAATATTTTTCAAAATACTTGTGTGAAAGTTATACTACTTTGAGATTTTCGCATTCTATCTTATTATAAGTACTTTTTTTTTACCACCAATAAAATCCATATATATATATATATATAATATGAAATTCATATAGCCATATTCTTAGCATTCACCAAAAGACCAAAACAAAACGAAAAGACCCAACATATAACAAAACCCAACACAACAACTGATTCACGGATCAAATCAAAACTCTCACGACACCACACAAACCACAATTAGTCGCCATAACAAAATTCACCACCAATATGACCTGCAATCAGACAAATTGAAAAGCACAAGAAGTGAAAATAATTAATTGATAACACGACGCTGAGGAGTACAAAATATGTGAGGGTTGTAACAACTGTCTTCTATAACCCAATCTCGTTTGTGCTTTGCTCGAATGCAAGTGTGAAGGGTATTGTCATTATCACAATGAGCCTTTTGGTGAACCATGCACATCCGCTTTTCACTTACCAGAATGTAAAATGGGTAAATGTTCACTATTCTCCACCCTATGCCGCCAAAGAGCCCCAACTCTCTTAGATCGCAAATTTCCAGATCTTGAAACCATAGGCGTTGGAGGAGTAACTGGAGCAAGAGACTCACTACCGGCCAAAATGTATGGAGCATCTTTCTCTTGAGGACAAACAAAAGGCACTGGCGAGACATCCATAGAATTACCCCCATCCTTAACCTGGAGTTTTTCACTTAAGTTACGGGCAGTTCAATGTGGTGGTCAACAAGTGAAGGGCGATCCATCACTTTAACTCTAGCCTCCACGGCCAATAGACTAGGCATATGAAAGAAACGAAACTCTTTACCCGCACCAAAATTTCTTTTTTTTTTTTTTTTTTTTGTTGGTCTTAAGTAGCCTAAGCTGCGCTCTTTTGGCCTTAACTTTTTTTAATGGAATTTGATATTCACACTCCACTTTTTACTGATGGCGCTCCACTTTGTTCATGAAGTTACTAGTAACTTTACGTTAAAAGTTGAGCGATTTCCTTTTTTAATTCAGTCCGTTCTTCTACCCTTAACTTAAACTTAACTTATTTCTCATCCTTTCCAAACAAGCCTCAAGGCATATGCAAAATGTCCAAAATACCCCTCAATGAGTTGAAACCCTATAAAATGGAAGGGCAAATTCATAATTGTGCATCCATTAGGCAATTAAGTTTAAATTTAGAAGAATGGATGAACTTAACTTATTTTTATTTAAGTTTCAAAGGGGAAAAAATTTGAAGTTAAGTTTAAGTTAAGGTTAAAAGTACACAACCTAACTTAATCCTAATTCAACTTAATAAATAAAATTTAGAGTGCATTTATGAGAATATGTAGCGTTAACGTTGTATTGTTTATTTTTTATTTTGCAACAATTAGATACTTTTGATTTAAAAGATAATGACAACAGTTATTCAGATTAACTATTTTTGGTTTTTTTTCTTTAAAAATTGTCTTCCGCAACTAAACCATCTCTATTTGAGAGATTCAAAAATGTACTTTGGCTAAGTTTCGCTAAGATTTTTAGTCTTTTTCTTGATTTGTTCATATTCAAATTTTTTTCACTTTTGTTAGTTTTGCACCTAACTTTTGTAGATTATTGATTCGTCTCCTCAAGACAAATCGAAAAAGTAAAAACATTGTGACTTTTACCTAAATATTTTTAAAAATATTCAAGATAAAGCTCAATTCTCTATTTTCTTTGCTATTATTTCAAAACTAAAATAACTCAACTGCCCTTGAAGTTTAGTTGCAATTTTAGATACTTTTTATAAGCAAAAAAAATATTTACTGTCACTCTTTTTTTTAAGTGTACTCCAAATTTTAGTATCTTTTTTGTGCTTAAGAAATGACAATATGTATGAATATAATTACTAAAGACAATTTTTTTTGGTGTGATTATAAGAAAGTAAAACATAAAATCTATATATGGCTAAGATCAATTGTAGACTCGTCCTTACTTTTCTTCCTATTATCGAGTACGTAAAAATTATTCCCATTATCACATACGTAATTTTATATTTTTCTCTGCCTTTTGGTTAAGATCAATTGTAGACTCGTCCTTACTTTTCTTTTGGATCTCCCACATTTATGTACTCGAACAAATGCCTCAAATATTGGAATACTTATCTTAAAAAAAATTGAAACTCATGAAAAAAAGACTAGAACTTCTCTGAATGTGCATATATGGGGATATATAGATACCATATAGAGGGTATACCCTATGGGTTTTAGATGAATCCCCTTGGTTCTTGTGATTCTTGCTTGAGCCGGTTGATTTCTTGTGTGTCTCAATTTTTCTTTTTAAATTATTTCACTTGCAGAAGAGTCTTAACAACTAAACTATAGACGTTAGGGGCAAGGATGGATTCAGAAATCTAGCCTAGTGGGGGCACCTTATTAATCATAAGCATGGAATTTTTTTTCCTAGTAAACCACAGTAAGATCATGCTAAATTAACATTATTGACTATATAAAATTTATAATGCAATTTTTTCTTATAAAAAGATTCAAAAATATGCACACAATCTTAGACAAAACTTTTAGAGTGTTTTGCATTGACATTGACAAGTCTTTAGAATGATCGATATGGTTTTATCAATAATTTTTAATATATTTCTCCATTGCGGATAAAAATAAAGAGAATCAAGAGCTAAAATCTTTAAACCAACAAGAATAAATGAACCAGTCAACATAAGTTGAAGCAAAGAACTAATTCCACATTTCTATTTTTAAGATATATATACACACACAAGTGTGTATGCTAAATATAGTATTACATTACATAATTATGCTAAATATGTAATTTTTTATATTTTAGTTTTGAGCGGGAGCACATGCCCCGCATATCCCCACTTGAATCCGTCCCTAGTTAGGGGAATGCTTTTTAATAAATCTAGAACAATCTTTCTAGCGGATCCAAAAATTTGCATTAGTGGGACACACAAATTACTGGTCAACTTAACCTATACATTTATAATTCTTAAAATAATGCATCTTTTTCTAGAGAAACAACAAATTGACAACTATATATGTACATCTTATAATTAACATAAAGGAATGAGTTTACACAAAAAGATGGTGTAAAAATTTAGCACTCTAAAAAATAGTTCAGACCAATATTTTCATAAAAAAATTTATAGTAATTTTATTGGTACACTATCATAAATTTATTGGGTATAATAAAATATCTAAGAATTATAATAAAATAATTTTCGAATGGGGCTCGTACCCGCATCGGGACCCAACATAGGTCCAGATTCTAGGTCCACCACAAATAAACAATAAACCTAAGGACATATACATTTTTACGGGGCCCATTTCGGATCCCACCAATATGATCCGAATCATTCATTATTTTTAAAACAATTTTTTAAGAGTTTCTGTAAAAAATTAACTTGATACAATATCGGAAAGGGCTTTTTCAGAAATCGCAGGGCGAATCAGACTGTTTCACCTACCGTTTTTTAAAAAACCCTTACCGATATCCTATCGAGTTGATTTTTTACAGAAACTGTTAAAAAAATATTTTAAAAATAATGAGCGGTTCAGATCATATTTGTGGAACCCATAAAAATGTATGTGCAAAATCTGTGTAAAAATGTATGTGCTAGTAGCATTGCTGATAATAAATGCACATGTACACGAGAAATGAATTCTAGAATAAGATACCATTGAAATGAAAACGACAGACAATAATATTCTTCTAACTTGGATCAGAAACCTCGTATGCATGCGTCTACAAGATAGCTAGGATGGTATTGGTGGGGTCATCCAAACAGAACTTTGCCACATATGTTTGTCACCACTAATAATTACTAATATAAAGGTATGCTTGGATCTATTTGTAGATTGATTTTAGGTTCTAATCAAAAGCAAAAATGATGTGGCCTCGGACGTGCAAGTAATAAAAGATTATAACGCAAGGTCTGGTTTGTATTTGGTAACCTCGAGCTGGGCCAAATTACAAGCACCTTGACAAATTTCGTAGCATTGAAATTTATGGAAAAAACTATGGTGATAAAATTAAAAAGAAAATGGAAAAAGCTATAGGTACATATATGAGCATGTACATTTCGTGCACATATAGATTTTGTGGGGTCCATCTAAGATTCCATAGAGATTATTCAAACCGTCTATTATTTCTAAAACATTTTTTTATGAAGCCCTGTAAAAAATCAGCTCAACCTAATAGAAAAAAATCCTACAAATTCAAAAAAAAAAAAAATCCTTACCAATATCATGTTGAGCGGATTTTTTTACAGAATTTCATAAAAAAAATATATTAAAACTAATGGACGGTTTGAATCATCTCTATAGGACCCAAGTTGAGCTCCACAAAACCCATATGTGCATGGTATGTACATGCCATATGTACCCATAGCAGTGCTCAAAACAATAAGCTTCTTACTTGCTGTCATACTCTCGCACCCGTTTACAAGGTCTGTTCTATTTATACAAAACTATCATTGTATGGACAACCCAACATTAGGTACCATACTGCTTCCATCTATGCATGAATACTGTGTTTGGACCTTAGCTTTGTTGAAGGAAAGTAAAAGAAAGATGGAAAATAGAAGACAGAAGACCGTTATAACCCAGAACAAGCACTTTTGGACAATTCACTCGCAAAATGAATGTACTACCCAAACACTTTCCAGTATATTCTCTGCAAGGTTGAAAAAAATAATCTGATGTTCTAAGCATCTTCAAGATAACTGGCTAAATTCAGCTTCGAGGATAATGGGCAAATGCATATCCTCAAAACAAATCAATTCTGGGTACAGAGCTATTAGAAATGAGAAGTCGTCCACTGCATCAGTAATTTTCCAGACCTTTATCCATCTGAAAGAGAAAATATGGTCACCAATTTAATCAAAACACGGAGCAGCAGCCAGAAGTGAGCGCTAGGGCTTTGAATATGCAGTGGATCAAAATTTTCAACCTTCAACTCTTAGCTTGTTCTGATCACCAGTTTGGAAACTCAAGACTGCATCTTTTGTAGCCATTTTACATTTGCAAAAATGTATCGGATTTGGTATCAACTGTGTCGCACTTGGATATGTTCATCATCTCCTCCTTCATTGACTTGGCAATCGGAAGGTTAATTTTGAACTTTGTGAGTACCCCATTGCAGCACAAAACCTGCCAGAGAAAGAGATACGAGTTAAGATTTGTGCATGGATAATGGCTTCACCGTGAGAAAAGAAACCAAAGAGGAACAAGACTCCGCTGCACATGCAAAACATCCACCCAGGCATCCATGATGGTATCCAAACAACTACAGCCGATGCTACAAGAACTCAAAAAAGTGTATATGTCGAAGTGTCTGACCTGCCTAATTATCATGCCAAGGACACTAAGACACTGCTAAATTTTGTTATTTTTAATATACACCGTTATTTTCAAGGTAAGCATGTGCATAATTCAGAATTCTGGAAAAACTAGAATGCTTACATGCTTCATCAGTGAATATCCAACTATAGATGTCGAAACACATCTCATACCGTTTGTGAAGTACCTCAAAAAATTCTGTTGCATCATTTGTTCTAATCCTCTTTTGAATGATTTTGAAAACATGGTGTACAAGAAGTCAAGAACAAATTGAGATCTTTTCATCTGTGACAAACAATTACTGCAAAAAGCATTACTACTTGATCCCTCTGAAGGGTTGTTTAAATCCTTTTTGAATGATTTTGAAAACTTGGTCTACCAGAAGATAACATCTAATTGAGATCTTTTGAGTGGTGAATAAAATTTCCACACATGCATTATCTATTCATCTGTTTAAAGTGCATATTGCCTAAATGGACAAACAAAATGGGAGGGAGGGAAAGTGTACAGCGAAGGTATTTAATACGTTTAGAAGAACACATCTAACACGGCTACAGGCCAGTATTTATTATGGTTTTGCACCAACTTTTCTAAAGTATTGATTAATAGGTTAATTGAATGTGGAAGATGATTAAAAAAAAAGGAGGGCGGGGGGTATGTGGATACTTGTTAATCTTCATACGAGTGTGCAGATGGGGGGACCAGCCAAGGATTATGGAGAAAACATTTGAGAAAACTGAATTGGCTGTACAGCTACAAAGTAAAGTATTATTGGTACCATCATGACCAAAAAATTAACTCACCTGAACCAATCATTTAAGTCCCGTCCTTAGTTTGGTGTCGAGCAATTGGAATTTAGTCAGCCTTGATCACTCTGGTATTGTACGATCCACAAGACCCACACTTATGGTATAGCCAGTGAAACGGTGAAGTTCCCTTCTTACCACAGTCATTGCACAGTATATCCTGGTGAGGTGAACAAGTAATCACTTAAAAGCGATCCCCGTTTTTATAAGTTAAGGGGCAACAAGAATGAGCATATGCAGAACAGACGGTTTACCTGAAAGCGATCCCTGTATTCTTCTGGGAGCTCCTCAGAAGCCAACAAGGCATCAAGCATGCCAAAGTAAACCTGAATACAAAGGTCAGAGACAAAACCACAAAAATCTTCAGATTCCTTTTCCTGATCAACAGTATAACCTGCTCCACTTTCTAGTATGTGGTGACTTGTGCTCATATATGCAAGCAGAATGTTTCACTGTACAGCTGTACGTTGCCTAAATGTGTATATAGAATTGTTCGGAATAGACTAGATGGGAACGAAGAATATGTGCAAAGTTTTGGCGCAGTTTAAGGGGTTAACCATAACCTCTTAATCTTCCACTAAAAATAAGATAGCTGGACATGAGTCACTTTCATTAAATGTGTCTTACTACGGGATCCCAGAAACTTATTACACTAATGAGAGTTCCACTTTTCACCATACGATTAATAGAAAATAGGTGTTTTGTTCCAGACCTCAGGTGGAACAAACAAATTGAAAATTTAAGAATAGTGTCAACTTAGATTTCTAAAATAAAAAGTACACTGACCACTTAGGAGGCTAAAATATATATAAGTCGTCCCAACTTCTCTAAATCCAAGATATCCTACTTGTACAAGCTTCCACCAAAGCACCAAACAAGAACCAAGTCCTCCAAATTTCAGGTTTTATCCATTTAAACAAAGTCAGTCATGCAAATCTCATCGGGCATATAATGATGCCAAACAAGTAAACAGGTTATAATGGGATCAATGAGGGAAGATTGACTTCAAGATTCCACTTGGTAAATCATTGGATCTTAGTCGTCTTCATCCCATTATTGTTCTTCCCACACCCTGCTAACTGCAGCTTAAAAAGAAAGCAATTCGAACATAGGAATTTCAAGTTTTTTGCAACGCATGGGTAGCACAACATTGAATACAGTAATACTTCTATATGACTATATCATCTGGTCCAATTCAAGCAGATTTAACTACTTAACTTTTAATTTTTTAGGAGGCATTAAGACAAGGGGTGGATATAGTGAAAAATAAACAGGTTATTGGAAAGAATAAATGAGATACTTTACACAGACTTAAAAGGCCCCACATTCAAGAACATGCAATCTTTGGCGAACAAATATTTTCGTTTGGACAAGACAACAATATATATACACCAATGCATCGTTTAGGTGCCAAAACAGAGTAGTGAGTAAATCAAGAAAAGAAAGAATACCGAATGAGCTTATGTGAAGTACCATCTCTTAAGAAAATGAGAAGGATAATCTTACCGCCATGTCGCCCAAAGATTTGCTACAAATTGGACAAACGTAGTGAGTGCAAGTGTAAGCCTGAGAAAATCAACACAATGGAGTTTCAAGCATTGCACTGAATACAGTTTTGCTAGTTGAATGGCCAAAACCAACTATAAATTAAACAAAACAGAACAGGAAGCAAAGCAGAGCAAAAGAAAACCAAACCTGAAAGCATGCTGAATGCATAAAATGACCACAAGGAAGAGCTCTAACAGTTGCGCTGGATGTGAATAGAAAATCACAGCATATGGGACAGTTTGTTTCCAGACCTTTTTCCCGGCACTTATGATCTGCTAATTTCATTGCAAGGCAGGAATTGCAGGTCATGCAATGGAAGAAGTCAGCGCCAAGTCCCTTACCAAGACGGCATAAATTGCAAAATGGGCAATGGTAAACTGTCCTGTGGTGAGAGAAGAGTAAAAGCAACATCAGTTTTTACTACCCCAGAAATTATACATATAAGTTGTCAGATCATCCAATTATTCTAATCAAGGCTAAAATCTAAAAATACCAGAACTTCAAAAGATCATGACCACAGCAATTCCATGTAGCCATACAGGTAATAGTTGCATATGAGTATACTTCATTACATATAGGAAATGACATCTCCAGCACCTAAGGTGCAATGCGTTCCATGTTAGGAGTCAACCTATGAATTATGACACACAACGACACGTAATTCAGACACCGTACAGCATTCATCGTGATCCACAGGGTTCGATACCAAAGAACTTGGTATACCAACTGGAATTCTCCAGCAGAAAAATCAAAATGCTTTGCATCTTCCTTCAGTTTAGATTCTCAGACAAGTATGCACATAATGCAAGGGAAAAAAAAACACGAGAAAACAGAAACACCCAGGATGCCCTCATTCTACGCGATATTCCACAATGCCATAAGACACTTCAACCGACAATATTTGAATGCGACATTTAGTGACATGATAATAGTGTCTACTAGTGACAAGACAAGTATGGGAATTCAGTAACTCACAATCAGTTTACTTTCATTGTTCTCAAAACTGAGCACAAGAATGAGCCTAAATCATGCTTGTATAGTAGAAACACGGTTTGCAAGTTGTTTTGCATTTATGCTTATCTTGTGATTGCCTTATGGCTCTGAACTTCAATATTGTGGCAGGTGTATTTTAACCGGACTATTAAAACAGTTCTGAAATGCATATTTCATACGGTTCAAATAATTGTACTTTGCATTGTTCCAATTTTTTTTTTGTTTTTTTTTCCTGGTTTTCAGTAAAACATGTCCATATGCCACGAAAGATTAGACTTGATTTCACATTACCAATTTGGTATATACATCTATGGACTTTTTTTACGGATATAGGAACTCTAATGAAATCTTAAAGTAGAAAAACAATCTGACCATGCAGATAATAAGCTGGGAAAAGAGAGGTCCTAATCAATGGTGTCTCACCTTTCATCATCGAAAAATTTGCAAATGCTACAGTAGTAATTGGCCATTGAAAGTCCATTGCAAGAAGGCGTTGTACAAATTGGTCCGACAGCCTGAATTTTCAGGCAGCTCATACACATCATTTCAGATGTAGCTTTTCTGCAAATAAATTGACTAACATTAAGTACGTAAAACTTCAACCAGAAGAAGCCTATCAAACAGCAAAATGTACCTGTCCATAGAATGGTCGCTAACTTTGTCATGGCAGAACCTGCAAGCAAACAACTTGCCACAGCAAGCAGCACGAAGTTTGCAGTTCCGTTTATAATGCTCACACCCAAACACATGTTTCTCTGGATCACGAAAAGATGGAGAGCATCCAAGTAGATCTTCCTCACTTGAAGTTTCACCTATTCTTGCTTGAGGTAACTTCTGCTGAGCAGCTATCCAGCGACTATGATAACCAGTGGATAAACATAGGTAAGTAGTGTGCATCAGAGTAAAAGCAGTAACAGTCAAAATTTCCCAAGTTGCTGATAACAACAAAAACCTGGTCATAAGATTTTGAATTAGATATGCTTTTCGTCTTGGATCAAGGGTTGAGTCCCGGGAAACCTTTCTTATCTCAGATTCAAGCTCATTTTGATTCATCCGGAATATATCTTTCCAGCCAGGCTTGAAAGTGCTATCACTTTGGTCCAGACTTTCATAGACATCAGTCCCTTAAACAACATAAAAATGTGAGTGTGAGAGAGACAGAGAGAGATCCAATATGAAATTATCAAATAACACCTTAAGAAGTAAGAAGCAGCAGCATGCTAGTTTTCAGAAGACTATCAGTCTAACCAGTTATGAGCTGGAAAAAATCACAGACCAGCAGTGACTGTAGACAGATCCAGGGTACTAACAGAAGCATGAACACAAACCTTGAGGGACCGCTGATGGTGCAGTAGGTGAAGATGCAGAAGAAGTTCTTTCCCACCATTCATCAAGCCACTCACTGAACATTGTGTTTTTAGCCGCCTGCTTCCATGTATCCACCATTTTATTCTGCTCCTCCAGAGTAAGAGCAGATGTTACCCAGGGCAACATCGACTGGAGCACCTCTGCACCAGTAGTACCAATTATACGACCAACAATTTTGTCCTGCTCGTCCACAGAAAAATGCCTATCAAATAATGGCCAGAGCTCTAGTTCTTCGCGGAAAACATGCTGATCCAGTGTGACTCTTATGGATTTACACATGCTCTGAACCTTCGTAGCAAGCTCGCTGTATTTTCTCATGCTGTCATCACCTTTACATGAACCAAAGCTTCTACATGAATCCCCAGTCGTGTTGACATCCTTCAATTTTCCATGAAGTTGAACAAGCTCAGAAAGTGCAGATGAAATAGCCTCAAATAGTTCTTCTTCCTGCTTGTGGTCCAAAGTGTAGGAGTGGCTAACATTATGAAGCGTTTCTCGTGATTCTAATGCCGGGAACACTATTTCATCCTCCGCATTACTGTGTGCTCTATATAAGCCCCATAATAAGCGAAATCTGCCACTAAACTGTCTGAGGAAAGTTTCATCACAATCACCCAGTTTTCCCGACTCAACATCCAGATATTCCAAATCTTTGCGGATCGCTTTATGAAATTTGAATATATTATCAATGGGTCGGGCTGTGAAGCCAATATGAGTCGGGCTTATATCTGTTTCACAGTTGAAAAGACTAGAGTTGAGGGAAAGAGCAGAAGGACCAAACGATAACGAGCGTAAAGATTTTGCAGGAGCAAGAGAACTCATTCCCAAATTATTGGTATTAACTCCTAATCCAGGAACACAACAAGACTGATTTCCACAAGATACTTTTTGCATATTTCGAGTTCCGGAAGGATTATAACTATCAATTTCTTCCCCACAATTCAAATTCCCCCGCTTGGCTGGCCTTCCTTGATCATCCGGGTGAGCAAATTGAAGATTCTCCTCAGTGGATAGCGAGGTGCAAGGACAGGAGGGCTTGTTAATAGTTTCTGTGATTTCATTCAGTACTTTTGCAGGGCAACACCCAATAGCACTGGAAGACAAACAAACATCCCTGGGACGGCCTTTGCATGCCCATCCAGAAAAAAGAGTAACCAGTGCAGCATCTGATGGTGGAGCTGCATCAGATACCACGCATGCGTAAGAAACAGACAAAACTGACTCTTGTTGGGTGGGATTAGCAGCTAACGTTCAAGGCAGTGAAGGGTACAGCATAAATTACAGGGTTCGAAATACCACGTGTCTATTGACAGACCTATGAACTACTGTCAACAGGTAATAAAAGATTTAACGGAAACTAGAGGAAACAAAATAGAACCTGCCATGTGCATATTGTGAAGAAAAGACCTGGATTCTTCTTCACTTAGCAATCCAACCAACCATGGTAAAACACACTCTATCAGCCTCAAAGGCATCACACATAAGCTTTGATACAGGAGTTCTCGCTGCCGCCTGCAAGTAAAATGCTTTCGTGCAAGAGGAAGAACCTACAAATGCATTTTCTTAGTAGATGTTTCGTCCTCAAAAGTGGCACACAAATTTTCAAATTATGCATTGACACAGAGACAACACTGAAGTAGCATTTAACAAAGACCTACATTTAAAGATTTGGAATTTTTTTATAAAATACACTCCCCGAGCTCTAAGCAAGCTGAGCTTGTCTTCAATTGCCATCTAACACCATCAACTCTAACATTAAATTTTGGGAAAGAAAACTAAGCCACTCTCGAAAATTCTGTAAGCATTATCCTCACCTGAACTTCCTCAGTGTGGAAGTGCTTCTGTATGGTGTCCATAATATGATCAGCATGTGAGCACAACTTAGTATAAAATTCAGCTGAAGATGAGTTGGCACCAGCACTTTCAATGCTTTCTATCAAGCATCTGAACTTCTCAAATTCACTTTCTTCTTTTGCATGCTCCTCTGCAAAACAGAGTTCTGCATCCAAAGCTGGGAATATAACTTTGTCCTCAGCAATACTGCAGTCCACGTCAAGAAAGATGCTTGTCATACAAAATGGGAGGGGACAATTTCCAAAGGGGGGCCAAAAATTGCAATTATTTGAAGGGATTTTTACCACTAGGTACAGAAAACCACATCTTAATTCCCATTAAGGTAAGATGGAATACTTAATTACCACTAGGTCCACTTTTTACAAAATACATATACCATTAATGGAAGTGCCACCCTAGGGTTTTAGGGTACCCTAAAACCTTAGAGTACCTTAGGGTTTTAGGGTTTAGGATACCCTAGGGTTTAAGTTTAGGCGCTTTCATAGAGCCCTAGGGTTTAGGTTTAGGCACTTTCATAGGGGTTTTAGGGTGCACTTTCCTATCATAGGGTTTTAGCGATTTAGGAACTTTCATGGTGTACCCTAGGGTTTAGGCATTTTCATAGGGTACACTAGGGTTTAGGCACTTTTATAGGGTACGGGGTACCCTAGGGTTTAAGCACTTTCAGTGTTTAGGGTTTTAGGCACTTTCATAGGATTTTAGTGTTTCATTAATTGGAGGTGACAAGGTGCGAATTACTTTTTATTTGCTGCACCTAGTGGTGAAAAGCCCTTATTTGAATTTTTTGCAACGTGCTATCTAAACTGTTTCACGGGCAAGACAAATTCCAAGAGCTATTTCAAAGAACGGAGTAGGATTGGAAAGATTCCAAACTTTAGTGCTCATGAAGTATGCCATAGGCTTCAAGAAAAATAATTACCACACATGCCAACTAGTGAAGTACCTAAAAATATTAACTGTTTAACTCAAAAGCATGATATCATTGCCAGAAAAGGAACATCAAATGGGAAAATGCAGAGAGAGGCAACACCTGTGAAAGATGCAAACTTCTGCAATGAATTGCAGCCTCTTATTGAATGCGGATAAATCAGAGAAATCTCCACATAACTGTATTTTCCTTGCTGCTTCAGCTATATCTTTCAGTTCCTTTATAATAGCCTTATGCCAGTGCAATATTTCATCAATTGGGCAAGCCTGAGTGGATTCATCAAGTTCACAACTTAGTTCCACATATTTTCTTTTACCAGTCCTAGAAGATTCACAGGCACAATGCGCTTTGTTAGTTGGACTGATTAAGGTGCTAGTCTCAGCATCTGCAGAACTTCTGTGCTTAGAATCATCTTTGCAACTTTTATGATTGTCCTTGGTTTTTGCCCCATCCATCCAGGTGAAAATCACCTTAAGCACAAAAAAGTATGAGATAAATTACAACTACTATTCGGTTTGACAGACTTTCCAAGCATATTGTACAAAGTGAAAAGGCACTCACCTGCTGGAGAAGCTTCTCTTCTGGTATTACTCTACTCAAGCACTTACGCATGTCCTGACATTCATCAGAAGAAATAGATGAAGAAAGCCAAGGAAGAAACTCTGCCATCATACTTACAGGAATGCTGCACAGAAACTGCCACACTAATGATGCTTGCTCTTCAAACGAAAACTTCTCAATAAGCAAGGGGAAGACCTGCCAAATCCAAAGTCCAATATTTAACTTAGCTGGGACCTTCAAATTACATACGATTGCGATTCTATTGATGCGGAAGATGACCGACATGACACATCCAATCAAGGGTTCAAGTGTGCTATATTCCTTTTACTCCCCACTCCCCATGTTCCTGCAATTTAAACAACTATTTGGTTGTTTGGTGGAGGTAACTGAACAAGTACCCCACATAAGAATTAACCCCAATTATATATCTGGTTCACACAGACGAGTATAATATGAGGTGAAATGAAAGATTACCTGCTCCTCTTCCTTGGCCATGTGCTGGCTAATAGATGTTTGAAGAGCTCCAGTACAAGAGGCTAACTCTCTCTTAGAGTTTTCTTCAGTTTGCACATTTGAATTCAGCAGTGCAAACAACTGATCAAAAAGAACACTTTCTCCCTCATGCTCAAGGGAGTAAGTTCTTGCCACATTCTTCACACGTATATCAAGAGCCGGAAAGATGACCTGCAGGTCCCATGCAACATACAAGTTACAATCATATAGGCATTTACCATCCTTGTCTCGCTGTCTATGTTTTGATAGGTACTATTTCTACAAATTGTTGACTTAATGGTTGGAAGAAAGGACTAGTTTTACTTACAAGGCAACTGTTTTTGGTCCTAAGATTGGCCAAACAAATAATCAAACCCAAACCCGAGCAGATCCTAAACCACGTATTAAGATAACACAGTTGATTTTAAGGACGAAATCACGAATAGACTATGCACATACTGCAGAAAAAGTGCACAACCCGTTCATTATTTAGGACCATTGTCATGCACAATTATCTTCGTCTATATGTTAGTTGCTTTGGAGTTCCATTTATGTATAACCTAGCATCTTTGATTCTTAGCTCCATCACAAAGGTTCAAAAGAAAATCTTGTCATATAGCATAAATTCTCACACCATGCAGGACGCTGATAAGTCCCCTCTTGAATCAGCATTAGACCATCTTGTGCCAAAGCTTCTCGAACCCAACTCTGTTTTGTTCAATCTTCTCTTCCATCCCACCAAGACCAGTCACTCATAACTTTCCAAAATAAACTATCTCTCATCAACCTCCCATTTGCGCAACACTAAAAAAAGAAAAAAACATCCTAATCTTGAATTTCCCTTCAATCCTAATTTAACCCTAGATTTGTGGCTTTTTCCACTATGTGGTTCATCGCTTCTCACCAAAAAGTCTCTATAGTTATGGCCTAAAAAAAAGGCTAAAAGCACAAACAATTGATCTTAGGCTCCATTGGGATAGGTGTGAATTTCAAATAAAGGACATTCTTATCGAGAAAAGCTCAAGTTTAGGATTAGCAGTCCCATATGGTTTCAGCATTCAGTTCCAAAGTTTTATAATGATATATTTGAAATTACTGTTTGATAGGAATTATTTGAAATCCTTCTCATGAAGAGTTGAATTTAGATAAGTACGCCAAGAGATGTATCTCCTTAGCCTCTAATTCATCTTCCACTTCCAATTTCACTAGCTTCCTCCATCTAAAACCTCTTTAAAAAAATTTCCTGAACACTGAACCCCTCAGTTTAAAATCGAGATCTATAAACCAAGCCTTACCAACACAAAAATTACAGGCAGCGGGACATGCATGAAGGTCTAGGGATATTCATTTCAACAATTCCCCAACGATTGCTCAGTGATCAAGCAGCATGCAAGGAGAAATACCTGGAAAGCAATAAGTTAACAAAATTGTCCTGATTAACCTACGAGTGAAACGCGCTATAATTATTCTTTTGCCCCAAACTTAGAACGTGTAAGATTCAAACTGACATAGTTATATTCAAGCTCCACGTTATAATTCCCCTACTAGGTGATTATACAGAATACTATAGGAAAGTCACTAAAAAAACATGATAATATCCAATCACACTTCTAGTCGTATCTCACACTTAAAACATGATAAACAAAGCTGAACACAGAGAAAAAAAAGATCAGCAATCAACGTCATCAAAATAGAAATAATTGAAAGTTTCACAATCAGGTCTAGATTAAGTATAGTCCTTAGTCACATAATCCTACCTCATAATACTAAAATTATAGGATAAAGAATGCTGAAATCCAAATTTACTTGAATAATAGCAAAACAGTTAAACTAACAGCACAAGAACAAACGTATACGTGACGGAAAAAAAAGCACCATCAAGGTCTAGACCTTAGTCACACAATCCTTTCGCAGGCCCTCCGCTCCTCCTCTCAATCCTCACTATGCTCTCAATCCCCACTCTCGCAAACTTTAGTAATTTGAGATATTTCTGAAAAATGCTTTCATGCGCGCATCCTCCGCTCCTGCTCCTTGCTCTGCACTCACACTCTCAATCCCTGCTTACGTGAATTTTAGTAATTTGAAATATATTTTAAAAGACGCTTCCACCCTGCCGCCGGCGTCCCGTGAACTTTAGTAATTTGAGATATTTTTTAGGCTTTCATGCTCGGGCTTACGCACCCGCATCCTCCACTCCCGCTCTCAATCCTGGCTCAGCGCTCACGGTCTCAACCCCGCTCTCGTGAATTTTAGCAATTTGTGACATAGGTCTAGACTTTAGGGATTTCAAAGATTTTAAACACAATACAAAACAATTCGTCCAAGGCCTACC
Organism: Rhododendron kiyosumense; assembly: GCA_019656275.1. Classification (NCBI taxonomy): domain Eukaryota; kingdom Viridiplantae; phylum Streptophyta; class Magnoliopsida; order Ericales; family Ericaceae; genus Rhododendron; species Rhododendron kiyosumense. The sequence goes on from BPLS01000714.1 coordinate 1,117,740, forward strand.
TCGTCCTCAGCATTGCAGTGGTGCTTATAAATCGACCGGAGGAAGTGACACCGCCGCAACAAGGGATTGATGTCGTCACTCTCCTGATTGTTGGCGAAGGCCATGGCGGCGCGGTGGAGCCCGTCGAGTTCGGTCCGTATCGCTTTGTGAAAGAACAGGAAGATGAGAATCGGCGATCTTAGGGCGGAATTCTTCACACAATTACTACCAGGCTTGTTGTTGCTGTTCGATTGGTTCAGTGGGCCCGCCATTACTGCCACTCCTCCTACGCCGTCCCTGTGCTGAAGCCCCGTCAATGGGGCCGCCATTTTATCGATACAAAAAGGTGGATCAGATTTTGTTGTTGTTGATTGCAGATTCAGATTTCAATAACAGCAAACCATTTTTGAATTTGCCAGATTTCTTCATCTGTTTGGATATATGTGTTTGTGTGTGTGTACCACTTTCTCTCTATGCATAGGCCGCTGTATAGCGCTCTCTCTCTCTCTCTCTCTCTCTCTCTCTCTCTCTCTCTCTGTGTGTTAGATAACGGACAGAGCAAAAGCTAACTTTCTCTTTCTCTCTCTCTTTAGAATGGAGAGACAGGGAGGGTCGAGGGGACGCGATAAATTCTTTTAGGCTTCTGCAAAATTAAATAAGCTAGGAGTATTTCCATTTCAAAGAGTTCTTTTTTTATTATCAGTAATTCAAAGAGTTTTTTTTTTTATCCTCGTACTTCAAAGAGTTTTTCTTTTGAGAATAAATTATATTCACCGCTGGTATAAAATTTCATTTTTTCACCACCGTCTATTTTGAGCCCCACCGAATGTCTATTATTGTGATCTGAACCATTCATACTTTAAAATCCGCAATATAGTATTGCCATACAAAAAATCAACTTGATCGAAAATCGATAGATATATCAAAATTTGAATTTTGGTTTATAAAATGGACGATCTAATTTTTGTCAATATTAATAAAAATAAATTATCCATTTTACAAAGCAAAATTTAATTTTTGATACTCCTATCAATATCCGATCAAATTTATTTTTTGAATGGATACACTATTATGTAGGGTCTACAAAATGAACGGTTTAGATCAACAATAAATGCACGGTAGAACCGAAAAAAGTGATGGTAGAAAAGTGGAGTTTTCCACCACTGGTGGAAAGAATGTAATCTCTTTTCTTTTCTTTTTTTCTTTACAAAGAGTTTACTATCTTATTCGGTTTGTGTGATAGGAGAAAAAGAATTGAAAAAAATCGCCTATGATAATCTAAACAAGTTAGTGAGAAGCCACCTAATGAACAAAACATTAGGAGTAATTTCTTGTTACAAATTCATAAAACATTACTTTAAACATGTCAAGGTGATTTTGAATTCTAAACATACAATTCATATATATATATATATATATACATACACATACATACATACACGTCATCCGCTACATAATTAGATCTTATTTGTTTGGAGTCTTTGGACGACGAATATGGTTTTTCAAGCATGACGTCAATTTTCAAAAAATGATATTTAATTGTACGTATCTTGATGTCTAGTCAATTTCATTTTTTTTTAATTAATCTTTTCCTTCATGAGTCAAACAAGGTGGCTGTTTTGTAGTAAAAAATTTTTAAAAGAGTCATCGAGAAGAAAGTTTAAAAAAATCGACCGTCTCTATAAAAGGAAATTAATATATGAACCATTCATAATACAAGTAGTATGAATGAAAAGACATGCAAATACATAAATAGCATTGTGATTGAACGTATTCATAGATAAAATGAGGGTAAAGAGAAGCAAACAATCATTTATTCATTGACACTACGTAAGCACATAAAAATATCATAGTTGGTCTCGACGAATATTTGTAGTAGTTAAAAAAAGTATGAGCAAATAATCTTAAATTCATTCATTGATTTTTCGTATGGGTCTCGGGCATAAGAAGACAATTTGATGTTAAAAATATACTACAATTTTATTTTTCTAATTTCCATAAGGTGATTGAAATAAATTTATATCATACTCTTGGCTTTGGCACTTCACCCCTGTATGCCGATTGTGCAAGTTTAGTTGTCTGAACATTTAAGGTTTGGTGAATTGTATTTTTATAATATTAGGTTGAACTTAGAACTTCTACCATATATATCACTCGTACGAGAAAACAAATTAGGGTTAGCTATGCATTTGCATGCGTGCGGAGTTGCCTATGTGAAGAGGTTCGAAATTATTTCAGATTATTAATCCGTTAATATTCTACTTTTCAAGCAAAATAAATAGCTTCACATCCCAACTTGCCAACTTGACAGTATAGTTTTTATTAAAATGAAACTTTATCGTATAGTTAAAAATATTTTAAGATACGATTTAGCACTCATATATAGATTTCTTCATCTATCCGCAAGGGGAATCAACGGTACAAAAGTGCATTTGTACCGTTAACTTCCCTTTTCGAGGTACATTTTTTTTGTACTTAGAATTTTTCATATCTACATTTTCGCGTATACAAAAAAAAAAAAGAGAGAGAAGAAAAAATATTAAATTGCAAATTGAGTCCCAAAAATATCAGAAAGTCTACAGTCACCGACTGGGGGGGTCGGTGACCGGCCACCGACCGCGTGTGGGGCCCACTCCGGGCTCCGCACGAATGATCCGAGCCGCTCAATAATTTTAAAAAAAAAAACCGAGTGGGCCATGTGAAAAATAAGCTCAATCCGATGTGTGTACGTGCTTGATCCGAGCTGTTCCAAAATCGGATGATCCGAGCCGTTCAATAATGAAAGTTTGGAACGAGCACGTACGCATATCGGATTGAGCTTATTTTTCACGTGGCCCACTCGGTTTTTTTTTTTAAAATTATTGAGCGGCTCGGATCATTTGTGCGGGGCCCGGAGTGGGCCCCACACACGGTCGGTGGCCGGTCACCGACCCCCCAGTCGGTGACTGTAGCATTGCTCCAAAAATATAGTGCAGGTTGGATAAAGGAGGCTAGGAGACAATTAATAGTTGGCCACGTGGTGAGGAAGACAAGAAGATGTGACTAATGTGGATGACAACTGGGATTGGCCACGTGGATTATGGGCCACGTGTACCTACGAACTAGGAGGAATTTTTAATTTTGCAACGCAAGTGCTTGCAGCCTACAGTGTTTCTCATTTGACGATCTTCTGTCGTGGCCGAGTGTCAATGGCACGTGAGGGAAGGCTTATGTCACATTTCAGCGCGATAGATGTAGGATGACGATCACAGCGAGTGAGAGCATTACCGTCATTTCAGTTACACAATTTTTCCCCTATTAGAAAACATTATTTGAATTATTATTATTATTGTTACTTAACATGCAGCAAACATATATACCATGAGAAAATGTAAGATAAAAACTTAAAAATCTTCTCTTCCGTTATGTTTGATTTGCAATTCTATTTCCACTAAAAAATTCATATTTGTTAATTTGAGGAGTCTGATCTCATTGTAACTCAAATTTCATAAAAAAAAAAAATTACAATGCAACGATTATTTGTAATGCTTCTCTGATATGGTGTGAGACCTACGGGCTACACATTGATAATCGTTGCATTTGAAATTTTCCAAATTTTGAGCTATAAGTAGTTCATGTTGTATATATGAAATCATTTAGGTATATTATGGAGTATTAGAATTTTATTCAACCCTATCACCTCTGTAAGAATCTGTAAAAACGAAACAAAGTCTCCAATAAAAAATCATATTATGAAATAGTCTCACAAATAACTTTTTTGAAATAGATAGTCTCACAATTTAAAAGTGTTAAAAAAAAAGTGGCCAGACCATCAAATAGATGTTTTAAAATTTTCATTGCTCAAAACTGTTTAGGTTGTGTTTTTCACTATCTTATTAATTGAATTACAGACTAACGGCAATAGTCAAGTTATTTCAGCTAAATAATATTTTAATTGATATATAAGAGAAGAATGACCTGTCTAAAAATATGTGAAACATGAATTTTAATACATTTAGTTAGTAGAAACACCCCATAGCACTACCAATAGTTGAATATATATATTTTTATCATAACTTGGCATCAACAGAAAGTTAATGGCCAGTAAAGATCAAATCAAAGGATGCATTAAATTAAGTAAAGTTATATAGTTTCTAGTTTCATTAAACTCACGGTAAATACGAAGTCCAAAGAATGATATTAAATGGTATGTAAAATTTCTCTAGTTTGGCTGATAATTATTATTAGTCCTTGACAGAGCTCAATGAAAAAATAAGATTCGTGTAGTCGACCCCAATTACTTAGGATACAAAGCTCAATTTAATTTGATTTAAATTATTAGCCCCATAAACAGAGACTCCCAAAATCTATGTCGTCGAGAGGTCTTTAACCAAAACTCAAATTCCAATTTCGACAGTACGACTTTGCATGCTTAGACCATTTTCTTACATATATAGGACTACTTGAAGAGAGTGTTTTCAGACATTTGTCCCTATTGTTTGCACTAAACAAAAGAACACTGCTTCTAAAATGTAGCTAAACAATCCATAGACAATACCCCATTCGCCCCATAAATTTTTGTCCCACCTAGGATTTTGCGTCATTTTCAAACAAAAAATATGTTTCCACAAAGATATAATTTTGGTTTTTTGATGGTGTAAATTTTTTTTTTAAAAATTGCAATTCTGAAAATATATTTATAAGTGGTATAAAAGGTCAATAATAAGTAAAAAATGATTTTTTATTTTTTTTAAAATGGCATGAAATCCTAGGCTGGACAAAAATTGTGAAATGCAAGAGTAGCTGAGAACTAATAAGCGTTCGTAGCGTGATAAATACCTTCTAATTTCCTCCACTGGTCAACTCACCCCATATTTGTGTTTGGCGGCGCTCCTCACTGCATTGTAATTTTGATTGAAAAGAAAATAGCCTTCTTTCACACATAAATCTTTTGAAAATTGCGATCGACTTCTATACCAATGCATAAAAAAACAAATGCTTTCAACTAAAAATGAGATAAAAACTAGACGTTTACTTATAAACTTGTTTTGAGCAAGAAAATTACCATGTAAAAGCTAATTGTAGGGGCGTTAAAGTAATTTGGATCGGCTCCAAAGATTGTGCATGTCTGGACGTTAGGAGACTGGGAGGGCATGGTGAAAGCGCATGCAGTAGACGTTGGGGGCGTGCCAATTGTTAGGTGGCACGTGCCTTAACCGTGCCCTCACAAGTTCATTGCTTCCTTACGTTTGGAGCGGGAATGATTATCTGGTGCTTCTAGAGCACCACCGCTTTGTGGTTCGAGTTCTTCACCACCTCACATTTATGTGAGACCCATATATTATGTGTTGGGCCCTGCGTGAATGCGTGGCGATGAAGGCTTTTGGAGCAACATGAGACAGTGCTCCAAGAGCATTTAATAATTTCTCGTTTGGAGGTCCAAGCCTAGGCCCACACGGGTGGGACCATTTTGGTCATTAAATTCCGGTTCATGGCAGCATCGGACCACTGGAGGAGTCGCATTTTAGGACCATATGAATATGAAACTATTAATAGTACTGTGCATCTTCCCATAATTATGATACATTTAGGTTTATAAAATCAACGATTTAAATAGCCAAACAAAATTTACCATTAATATTTTGCCAGAACAAAGAGCATAATTGTGAAAAGAAAATTGACGGTTCGTAGCAAACAATTGACTTATTATCAGTTAGTTTCAGTTAAATACAATCAAGATAAATTTATAGAAACCAAGTATATTAGTGATAATATTACATACTCGGGACACACTTCATATGAGAGGATATTACAAATAAGCGTGGTATCCAAATTTGTTTTCGCTATATGGCTGTTACCTCTTAAATCATAGACATATAATGACAAAGGAAAGGAATCAACAATCAATGTCAATGACATTATATACTATGCATACATATAAATAAATAAATTTATTGGGTAAAAAAATAAGTATGTATACATACACACACTCTTTTTTTTTTTTACAAAATATACGACTCCCGATTTAGCATTGTAGTTGGTTTTCTCGGCCATTTAGTTGCATAAGTATGCAGTGCTCTCTACCTAAGTGCTAGAGTGATCACATGGTTGGTATCAGACAATTTTTGTTGAAAGCATGGTTAATAGTGAAACTACATACCATGACAGTTGTTCATCTACTTCTTGCGTGCACATCTTCGACATCTGACTATCAAATCAATTTATCCATGGTTTTACTGTTAAGAAATGAATCCCACATTGCTTGGGAGTGGAATGGGTGATCACTTAATAACATCTGCAACCTCTCCACTCATTGCCAATTGGTTTTGAGATGGATATAAAGTTTCTACATGGTATCAGAGCGGGGCCCGTTTCACCCCACATTTTATAAAAATTCATAATCCACACCCCGCGATGACAGACCAGCGAAAAGGCTGCACGATGATAGGACCCAAAAGTGGCCACACGTGACAGACCTCAAACGCGGCTGCACGTGAGGGGGGATGTTAAGAAATGAATCCCACATTGCTTGGGAGTGGAATGGGTGATCACTTAATAACATCTGGAACCTCTCCACTCATTGCCAATTGGTTTTGAGATGGATATAAAGTTTCTACATTTACCTTTATTTGATTTGGATGTATTATTTGTCTCATTTGTGTGTAATAGGTCTTTTTCAATTGTATTAAATGCACGGTAGATTGTAATATCCTTGTTATTAACGTATTTCTTACGCTTCCACCAGAAAAGTCTGGTCATCTAGAGTGACTGTGATGTATTTTGACTTTGAAAAGGGTGGTATCCGTCTTGTTCATGGGCCTGCCTGACCTATTTTGGCAGATGGCATCAAGGTTTTCTTGAATCAACCAAATTAAAATAAAGGATTTAGTTAAAAGGACATGAGAAAACAATTAAATTTTTTAAAATAATTTTGTAAATAAATTTATAAATTTATTAAAAAAAAGGTATGTATAATTCCATTCCAAAAAAATTTACAAATTCAAAAAAAAAAAGGGCATATGTATAGTTGCCATCCACTTTCAAAAATTGTAGTACTCAGAAAAATTAGGAGGGCAAATAGAGGGTGGACCAAATCGTATTTTGAATTGTTTTAAAAAAGGGATGGCTATATCAAATTTTGACAACTATACCAATCACAGTTGCTTCGGCGGAGAAGAGTTTTTTTGAAGTTGAAATTGATAAAAAGTTACCCTCAGACTACCACGTCACAAAAGAGATTAAGTGGATAAACTATGATTTCAGATTCTCAATTGAAAATGAGAGCTTGGATAGTACGATGATTTAATTGAAAATTTGCTTAAAAAATACAATGAGAAGTTGGTTTCTTTGAATCGGATACTGTTAATCACAAAATACTATAACTGGAGTTGCATTTTTATTTTTATTTTTTTATGTAATAAGCTAAAAACCAAATGTAATCTTGTGTTTTTTTTTATTTGTTTGTCTTTCTATTTTTTGTTACTTAATTGTAAGTGGGCAATTAAGTTTGAGATTGGACTTGGGCGACCCAAATGTCAGGGCTGACATTGCCTATGGTCACACGCACTATGGTGAAGAAGACTGAAAAAAAAAGATGTAACCATTAAAGTATTTTAAACTACATCAGAAATATGTGGTATATATATTGAATTGCTTATACATAAATGCTAGAATCATTTTTAATTGAACTAAACGTGGGTCTCCTATAGAAGGAAGATCAAAGAAGATAGCAAAGAAATCAAAGAAGAAAAACAACTTTTAGAGAGAGGAATCGGTATCTAATGAATTCAACGATTCCAGTATAAATAAACGAAAGAAAAGACATCCAAATGAGATCCTAATCTCAAAGGGGATATGGCGAAAAACTTAGAGATTTACTATCTCAAAAGATATTAATTCAACTCACTTAATTTTGTTAGTTTCTATTAAATCGTTAACCACCAACTCATCTAAAAGAGATGGGCAACTTTAGTACTTATACCTATTTCTACCTTCAATACGTCCCCTCACTTGTAACCAGGCTCTTCTCCATAAGCGGGCTAAACACGTATAAATATTTTAACATTAAGTAAGCGGTGCTTTTAGAGAGAGCGGCAACTTTAGTACTTATACCTCCAACACTATCACATGTAGCCAGACTCTCTTTCATAAGTGGGCTAAATACATATAAATATTTTAGGGAAAATTTCTATTATATCCCTTCGACTTTAAGCAAAAATTCAATTTGGTCATTCACCTTTCAATTTGGACAAATAAATACTTCCATTTTCAATTTTGTTCCAATGTCAACTCTCCGTTGGCTTCTGTTAATATTTTGGACGGAAATCGATCATGTGCTGGGCACATGACCAATTTTGAGGGGTATATTTGTCCCTTCATGTCTCTTTCTTCCAGCCATTATTCCCCTGCAAAATCCCCATCTCTCTCTCTCCTCTCCCAGCTCCCACCACTAACCACTAACGAAGAAGAAAACCCACACTTCTCTCTCTCTCTCTCTCTCTCATATTCTCTTATCTCAAATAAACTTCACCCATCAATCTCCTTCTTGTTCGGATTTTTTGCACGATTCTAGGGTTTTTAGGTTTGGGGAATCCGAAATCCCCTTTCTTCT
>BPLS01000714.1:1126318-1148004 GCA_019656275.1 Rhododendron kiyosumense
CGGTGACTGATGTATGGTAGTGAGGTGGCCGGTGGTTTATGATGGTAATGAGTAGTGGTTGTGGCGATGGATGGCGATATGATTGAGGTAAGGGCTCGGTTCTCATACGATTTGAATTGGGCTTTGAATTCCGAAATTGGGATTCCGAATTGGGGGATTGAAATCCGAAATTGGGGTGTTTGGGGGTTTGAATTCGGGTTTGTGCTGGCGGTGATTGGTGGTGGTAGTGAAATGGGTGGTGGTGTTTCACAGTGATTGCGGTGAGAGTGGTGATTGGTCGTGGTTTGTGGTTTTTGGTGGTCGTGTAATGGCTGGTGGTTTGTTGTGTGGATAGTTGGTGGCTTGTGGTGATCTGAGGTAGTTTCTGGCGATGGTGACATTGGTGGTGACATGGGAGAGGAGAGAGAGACGGGGATTTTGAGAAATTAGAGGGGAATAATGGCTGGAAGAAAGAGACATGAATGGACAAATATACCCCTCAAAACTAGTCATGTGCCTCGCACATGATCAATTTCAGTCCAAAACATTAACAGAAACCAACGGAGGGTTGACATTGGAACAAAATCGAAAATGGGAGTATTTATTTGTCCAAATTGAAAGATGAATGACCAAATTGAATTTTCGCTTAAAGTTAAAGGGATATAACAAAAATTTTCCCAATATTTTAACATTAGGTAAACGATGAGGTTCAAACACAGGATTTATTATATGGTCTAATACCATATTAGATTGTTAATCACTAACTCATCTAAAAATTTAAGCAATTAAAAAGTGACAACTTTATTACTTATACATTCAACAGTTTCTTTAGTCAATTTAATCTCTTTTCTTTTAATCGCTAATTGTTAGGACTTGGAGACAAGATGGGAAGAGGCCGCACTTGTGGAATCAGGGGCCTGCCGCGACTTGGGGCATAGTCGACTTTTTTGCCCTCCATTCAGGTCTTGTCTCAAGCTCGAAAATGTATTCTAAATCATTCATTATTTAGAGTTAAAAAAACCCTTGTAAGAAATTAAGTTAATCAGGTATCAATAGCTTACCAATCGAATCAAATAATCTTGCCCTGTATTTTTTAAAATGAATTTGCTTACTGAATTTAAATGTGATTTGTTTACTATGTTAACGATGTCTGATTGACTTGAATTTTTACGGAGTTGTTGTTCGCATCTAACTCTAGACAGTGAATGATCCAGATTATATATTTGAGCTTCAAACGAGCTCGGAACCAAGGGACGGTAGCCTGTTGTGCCCCAAGGCACAATAGGGCCCCGGACTCAGGATAGATCTTTTCCCCCACTAACAAGGAGCTTGACTAAATTATTAACAAATTGACCTACAAACCCTATACATGGATCCCTTGGCTCTCTATATATAATTGTTGTCAAATTGGTGGAGGCATAGATTGAATTCAAAACATATACTCCACATAACACACACATCTCTCGTTGCTCTCGTTCGATGCACATAAATGGACTGATTTTTTCCAATCTTTTCTTTCGACCTTGGTTCTGTTTTCAATAGAAGGCCCAATAGAGTGAATAGGGTCCCAAATAAGAAAAGATAAGTAAAAAAATAAAAGAGCCTGAAGTCAAATTAAGGAAATTAGTGAAGTATTTAAACGTATGGGGATGGAAAACAGGAACCAATGCACATCATAAGCACCAAACAAAACCAACAAAAGAAAGAAAGTTCAACCTTCTAATCTGCATGCCCTTCCCCCACTTTCCCTTTCTAGGTTTTATTTTATTTTTTTTTTCTGGAAGAGATCATTTTACATTACATAAAGTAAAAAGTGTGTGAAAAATGTAACATTTTAGGGAGACTAGTAGATTGTTTATTTTAAGATTTTTCCGCTTTGATTTGCTTCAATAACTTTGTTTTTTTCTCGGTGAAAGTCAATTTTTAATTGTAGCTAGTGTGGTATGAACCCCAATCAAATACATGAGAGTATGCTCTTAGTAGACTATTTTGAACTTTATAACAATTAGGTACCTGCCCTTATCCAAAGATTAAAAAAGTGCTAAAAAAAATGAAGATAAGAAGATGCTGATGCTATAAAGTAGTAAAAAGTAACAAACTCAAGTGGGAAAATCATAATACTCATCTAAACAAAATCAGAGGCAACACTTAAGCTTTGGTGGATTATTTCAAGTATAAATAATTAGAAGAATGTGTGGAAGCCATAAGCACGACACACTCAGCATAATTTTTTAATCTAATTAGGAAGTGCACACCACACCATTAGTAAAATCTCTATGCTTTAGGGAGCTTTTCCTAGCCACCCAATCATCATCATGTATTCAAACAAAAAAAGGTATTTTGATTCCTGATAATGGAAGGGCCATCTTATAGAACTTGCTGAAATTTTTTATTTTTTAACAGGAAGAAATATATGTTTTTCTATATCACGAGACGAACAAGAACAAGATACGTACGGCATTAACCAAGTGAGAGTCCTATATATCTATATCAAACACAATACACAAACAAAGCAAAAAAGTAGTCCCTTAATTGGAACAAAATCAATGAGTAAAAAAATTAGTTTTAATTCTTATCGTCATTTAGGATTAGGTGGGTCCCCGGAGCTCTCAGTTATTAGTATTTAGGGGGACGAAATTGAATTAGCCCTAGTTGATTTTAATGAAACCCTAATTTATGCTATTTTTAGTCATTGGTCAAAAACAAGATTTATGCCCTGATAAGGTGAGCAGGTTCCCACTAGGCCACTGCAAAAGGTTTACAGTTTCTTGGAGGAAGAAATAATTATGTCTATCATTGTTACTAATTTTTAAAGCGTAATTGGCAATTACATTTGAAAGCGCGATTGCACCATTTGAATTGTGAAAAGGGAGGATGTTCTGGCCAGATGTCTTAATTAGGTGCGTGTGAAGCAGAATTTCATTGCAGCATTTCTCGTCCGGCCGTGCTTGAGTAAAGAGCAATGATGACATAATTTCACAAAGAGCAATTTCAATTCTCAAGTGTTGAGAATCTATTTTTTTCAGCAAGTCTTTAGCCAGAAAACATAATCTTACATTTGGGGAAGACATTAAGGCATAGAGAAATTAGAGAAAGGTAAAACTGGAATCAATTGCAAAAATGATGATGTAAGGTGCAAAGAAAAGCATAATCTTACATTTGGGGAAGACATTAAGGCATAGAGAAATTAGAGAAAGGTAAAATTGGAATCAACCGCAAAAAATGCTGCTGTAAGGTGCAAAGAAAAGCAACCCAGAAAACACAACTTTGGCCAATATCGCTCTGCCACATCCTCCCACAAAGCTGAGGAATAATCATATTAAGGATCAACACATAGTAATTGGGTTTCCCAAAGAGACAGATCTTAATGACAAAGTGAGTCATTTCCATGAAAAAATTGATTCAAGAGCTCTGATTACCTTTAAATTGGCTCCACATTCACATAAGAAATTCAGCTTTAGCATAATTGGAGAAACAAGGCCATAATCAAGAAATATAGGAAAACGAGCTGCAGGCTAAGAAAAGAAGCCAAACATTGGGCAAAGTGGGGCTTCCAATTACTGTTGCTGGAATGAAAACCCTAGCTGCTACATTACCATTCCAAGGGAAGAGTTTCAATAAGAATATCATCTCCAATTTCTTTGCGCATCAAAATTGCCGAGTTTCCAAGGATTTAAAAGCAGCTATCCATATGCCATCCAGAAACAGAATGTTCTGGTTGTAGCATGCACCCAACGAGAAAAAGAAGAATCAATTTTGAATATTGGTTCTAGCAGTTGCAGTCTTTTGTCCACCTTCTGAACTTTCATCCTTGGCATAACTTTCTTCATCACTGTAGGTTCTAACACTTGCAATCTTTTGTCCACCTTTTGAACTTTCATTCTTGGCATAACTTTCTTCATAGCCCAGCATAAACATCTTACCATAAGAACTGTAATTTACTAAACCCACAATTAAATGTAGTCGCATGCATGTTTAATAAGTGCACGAGATGGAGGGTAATTTGTGAACTGCTTAAAAGTTACAATTTATTAGAATAGAATATCATGGTGCATTCTATTTCTTTTTCACTGGATATGGTCTTATCTATTTTCTTTCCTGTCTTTTTCTTAATCATGCTTCAAGCAACACCAAAAACCTGAACAAAGATAACACAAATATCTAAATGAATTCTTTGGAACTCATTGTGCACCATAGTCAACAGAAATGAGTTAATTTTGTCAATACACGAGACAGGATAAATTCAATTTTGTGACTGAAGCCTACTATGCTATATGTCAAATACTCAGATAAAATATTTATTCCAAAAATAATTATCACTCCATGATAACGATAAATCAGAATATCTATTCCTGACAATTTCAACCTGACAAATAACATGAAATTCAAAAAGCTATTTCTGTTGAGTTAATAGTTACCAAAATGGATTCATCAAATACAGCCAACAAATTTGCCAAGATGAACCATCAGGAACATCTCATTTTCATTATTATAACTGTCAAATCAAAATAAATTAACGCATCACACTGAAGTAATTTAACAAAGGTCAACATTTAGCAAGACAAGAAAATAATAGAGATCTCCATGCTCTTCATATAGAAATTTCGATTCCTACTAACCAAATCAAATTCGAAATGAACTGTTTCTTCTTTTTTTTGTGCCAATCAGGAGGAAATCATCTACAAAAGTCATAAGAGTGACAACACCGGGACACTACATCAACTATAGGAGAGTCCGCTTCACTAAACCATGCCCAAGAAATAAGCAACCTAGGAAGTAGCCCCATCATTGGGAAGAAATAAACCAACAAATAAAGACTCCCACGTAAATCAATCCTTGCCTTAAGCAAGGTTTGACCCCTGACCTACTAAATGAGAGTGTACACAGATGGCGACAATGGCCAACATGGTTAGCCCCCATTTGGTTGACTCAAAGTGAATTCATCATGTACATGTATGACAATAGCCCATTGGAACCTCAAATGCCAGATGTTGAGTATAAACAATGTGCATAACAATGATGTAAATTTAAATGTCCTGTGACAATATAACAATTCTGTTACATTTAAGAATACATAGAAACCTGAACCAAAGTCCCCAATAACATCCATGAGACTTTGCCAGTAAAATGCATCTTCATACACATTCTTGATGAATGACTTTAAAAATTGGTGGGCATGCATATGAAGCTTGAATTGATTGCATAGCGCTTGACAACGCAGAATGGAGAAAAATGATTCATATAGGCGACCCCTATCAACGGGTTTGGTTTGAAATGCATAGGGACTTTAATCATAAATCTCTTGACAATTCACTAGCATTATATCAGTCTTCTAGTTTAATTAAATAGATGACACAAGAATGAAGACTCGGGAGTAACTATGGATTCTCCAAACCAACACAAGCCGCCGCCGCCGCACAAACCCCCCCCCCCCCCCCCCCCCAACACACACACACACACACAAAAAAGGAAGTTACAAAATCAAGAGTAAATACTAACCTCGAGCTCATCACCTCTTACGCTTCAATGCTCTTCAAGATATAAGCAATGACTTATTTCAGCGTGGCTTTTATTTTCTCTTTAAACTACCGCTAGGATTGTATTCATTCATCTATTTATTTCAAGGCAGTCGTGACTGCCTCATATATTCGACTCCCCACTTCTTCAGATTTTTCAGCAATTCGTTGTCGTTCTTTATGAGTTCCTACATTATACCTAATCAGAAAAGACAAGCATATAATCAGTGGAACAATCTGGCAAAGAAAATGTGGGAACAACTTGCACGCTTTTGAGTTATAAACTTATCAACATTCACCATACAAAGAAACAACCACCTCTAGGAAATTCAATATATGGTGACCGACTGTATGAACAGGTGAAGTGCAAGAGCACGAAAGCAAGGCATGATAAATGATTTTCAAAAGGCATACCTGATGGTATCCCCCCTCAAGAGCTACAATTTTAAATGGGTGACAATCTGGATTCTTCATCCTCTCTTGCCACAAGGAGCATAGTACAAAGTCAAACGCCTTGACTTCTGCTTCTGAAGTTGGAAATCTCATTTTGCATGTGTTCTGGAAGGGCTTCGTATAAATTTATCCCATTCTCTTTAATCCTGTAAGAGTGTGACCGCTCAACATGTCGCTCAAGCCCTGCAAGAAAAAAAAAAGAATGATTGATGAATTCTTAGCACAACAAGGAAATACAGCTGCACAGAAAACCATTATTCAAATTAGCTACACAAAATTGTATGGCTCGCAAAGGTTGTTCTATCTTACCAAGAAGGACTCTAGATAACACAAAAAAAAGTTCGATGACATGTTCAAGATCAAAAAATATATCAACTAGTTGATATATTTTACTTAAGAGCTGAGCTATTGTCACTTCATTTTACCACCAACTGCAGGAAAACATGAGAACATCACATTGGTACAATGACTGATGATAACTTTCCCGACCTAAGAAATTATCAAAATATGTGCAAAGTGGAAACCCTAATTCATGGCCCAGCTCACATGATGGGCATGGTGCAACTATGCATTTAACTAAATGACATTGCCAGAATTCATGGCATCTAATCGGTCATACAAATAGTTCCGCACAACAAATGACAAGGCAGCAAAGCCTCAAAGAACAAATGGGCAGGAACATGAGAGAGATATACCATAATCAGTTCTTTATGAGCTTGCAGCTCATTATTACTTTGGCGCTCTTTAACGATAAGGGTTTGATTAAGGTCTTCCAAAATACCCATCTCATCAACCTTCTGCTCTAATTCATCATTCATCTCTTTTATCTTATTCTGAACAACTGCATCATCTTTATCTCCCTGATGCTTCACCTACTTTCCTTTTAAGTTTTTCAATTTCCATCTCCAGTTTCTGTTTAGCATCTAGCTGCCTTTCCAATTGAAGTATCTTGGCTAAAGTCTCTTGCTTCTCTTTCTGCACATTCAGAAAAAAATTCAATGAAAGCTATGCAATTCTACAAGAAAGAATAAAAAAAGGTTTGAAGCACAAATCAAGAGATACTACCATATGAGCTAAGAGTCGCATCTTATTTTGATGCTTGTCCTGTTTTATAATGAGAAGTTTATCTTTATCTGCACTTCAACGCAAAAATTCCATATGAGAAATAGGAGTACTACTTTAATCCAACTCTATGGAATTTTTTAAAAATTAAACAGAAATATTTTATATAATTCCATATTCCAATGAAGTGTTAATGGAAGCCAAATAGCCAAATTTGAATTATGGTGGTTGATTGGACTGCACATTGACGTTGTAATTCCGTACCGACACCTTAAAATTTTTGAAGGTACCTCAAAACTTTTTTACTTTTTTACTGATGAACCAATCAAAATTCATAGGGCTTCTTGGAGAGATAAAAAATATCATCAATTATTGGGACCCATACACTTAAATTATGTAAGTTGTTTGACAAGAGAAATTCAATAGCAAGACACAAAACTATAACGTTTGAACATTGTTTGTTTCACGTAACAAGTACCCAAAAAATAAGGATATATATACGCTTACCATAACTTTGCTTAGGTAGACATAGAAGAATCTCTCCTGAATTTGTTAATCTTGTCCCCTCAAGAATATTACCCTAATATTTTAAGAGCACTTTGTGTATGGGATAGTGCAGTTTCCTAACAAAAGAAAAAGATGAAATATAGTATAAATGACGAAAAAGACCCCCCAAAACAAACAAAAAAATCGAACAATGGATATTCAATTTACCTAAAAAACATCTTGTATGCCAAGGCAATTCCTGTTGCAAAGTATCCAAAGCAAAAATGTCCATTTGAATCACTGCCTTAATCTCTTCCAGGACCGACGTCAAAGGTATCCTAGGTACTATAAGCAAAGAAAAGTGACGCTCTTCAAATACAAAGTTGTAAAGCCCAATCAAATCACCCAAACTATGCAGAAATTATGCTACTCCAGCTCCATCTCCTCTTGTTAGTTCAAGTTTTTCGATAGAAGAAAGCGTCAAAATTTTTTTCCAAGGGTTTCATATCCAATCCAACAATCACATCCTACCTAGAAGACCAGTAACCTTCAGGATTCTAACAAGAGGAGATGGAGATGGAGTAGCACAATTTCTACATAGTTTGGGTGATCTGATCGGGCTTTACAACTTTGTTTTTGAAGAGCGTCACTTTTCCTTGCTTATAGTACATAGAATACCTTTGACCTTCGTCGTGAGGGATTAAGGCAAGGCTTCAAATGGGTATTTTTGCTCATGATCCTTTGCAAAAGAAAGCAACAACCCTGGCATACAAGACATTTTTAACGTAAACTAAATACCAGTGTTCAATATTTTTTTTTATTTGGGGGGTCTTTTTTCCTTATTTACACTATATTTCATCTTTTTCTTTTATTAGGAAACTTCGCTATCTCATACATAAAGTGCTCTCAAAATATAGAAGATATCACGACAATATTCGTGAGGGGACAAGATTGACAGATTCAGAAGAGATTCTTCTGTGTCTACCTCAGCGAAGTTATGGAAAGTTACTACTTGTGTAAAACAACCAATGTTCAAACATAATAGTTTTGTGTCTTGCTATTGAATTTCTCGGGGGCACTCCCGAGCCAGTGCAATATGATCAGAACTAATCATTGTGTACTGGATGCTTTAGTTCTACATTTGAATACTCAAGTTCTACGCTTGAATGCCCAACCACTACGTACTGGATGCTCGAACTCTATTTCGAATTACATAATTTAAGTGTATGAGTCCCAATAAATGATGATATTCTTATCTCTTCAAGAAGTCATTTGAAGGTGAATTTTGATTGGGTCATACAGTAAAAAAGTTTCAAAGTATAGTAAAAAATTATAAGGTGTCGGTACGGAATTACAACGTCAATGTGCAGTCCAATCAATTGCTATAATTCAAATTTGGCTGTTTGGCTTCCATTAACACTTCATTGGGATATGAAATTATATAAAATATTTATGTTTAATTTTTTAAACATTCCATAGAGTTGGATGAAAGTAGTACTCCTATTTCTTATATGGAATTTTTGCGTTGAAGTGTAGATAAAGATGAACTTCTCATTATAAAACATGACAAACGCATCAAAATAAGATGTAGCTCATATGGTAGTATCTCTTGGTTTGTGCTTCAAACTTTTTTTATTCTTTCTTGTAGAAATGCTTAGCTTTCATTGAATTTTTTTCTGAATGTGCAAAAAGAGAAACAAGAGATTTTAGCCAAGATACTTCAATTAGAAAGGCAGCTATGCTAAACAGAAACTGGAGATGGAAATTGAAAAACTTAAAGGAAAGCTGCAAGTGATGAAGCATCTGGGAGATGAAGATGAGTAGTTCAGAATAAGATAAAAGAGATGAACGAGAAATTGGCATTTTACAAGACAAGGGGACTACTAAGTTCACAGCGCGTATCACTTAATCATGGAACAAGGTTTGCTCAACGCGGGGAAGTGCAGCTCCATCAAGCAACAACCTGTTAAGTTGGAGATTCTTGTTTTCCTAGTAAGGTGAAGGTTCTTGTTTGGCGAGCATGTACCAATGCCTTGGTGACAGGAATGCCAATTTATGTGCTAGAAAAATTCAAGAAGATGATAGATGCAATGTCTACAGGGAGGGTGTAGAATCTGTGATACACATCATTGCCAAGGAGTCCTTCAATTGCAGCCACTTTCATCAGGCACTGAGATGTGCTAGGGCCAATGCTTTGTAGTGGTTCTTCAATATTTATGTGTTGGTTCACTCAAAAGATCAGTTGCAACAATGATGATTTGCTAGCGTCTATGGAACTACAGGAACGAAGTGTGGAAGAACACTAGTTAGAAGAATCCTCGTGAGATAATTATCTTATCAGCTGTTTCTAAGAATATAAATTTCCTGCGGACTGGTTTCTACAATCTCCCATTCTTTGAACAGATAAAAAAGTGGGTGAACATTATCCTACCGCTCTCTTGTTGTTATATGGGACTCGTCTATTTGTCGGTCCACATCTAGAAGAAGACTAAGACCCCGTTTCACTAACAACTTATTTCACTTTTTTATTTTTTTGGTTTTGTCCTTACTTAAAATTTTCTCGCGTTTTTTCGTTTTGCGCCAAAATCAAGTGGACTACACATAAAACAGAGATTCTAGAAAAGTCAACTATAGCATCGGATGTAGACTACAACAACGAGCTACATTTAATAAATTCTATCCACCGCCGGTGTAAAACTCTATTTTTCTACCACCACCCATTATGGGCCCCACCAAGTGTCTATTCGTGTGATCTGAACCATCCATATTTTTAAGACCCACAGTATAATATTGTCATGCAAAAAATCAACTTGATCGAAAGTCGATAGATATATCAAAATTTGAATTTTTGTTTATAAAATGAACAATCTAATTTCTGTTAATAATAATAAAGATAAACTGTCAATTTTACAAAGCAAAATTCAATTTTTGATACTCCTATTGACGCCCGATCAAGTATATTTTTTTGCATGGATACACTACTATATGAGATCTATAAGATGAACAATTCAGATCAACAATAAGAGATTAAATCCTTTACACTGCCGGTGTAAACATTTGTTTCATCCAAATCAATTACATTGCGCCACGTCACTATCTTCAAATAATTGGGACCACTGTTTTGACGACGCGGCGCAATATAATTGATTTGGAGGAAACAAATGTTTACACCGGCAGTGTAAATAATTTAATCTTTAACAATAAACACACAATAGGACCGTAAAATGTGGTGGTCGAAAAATGGGATTTTCCACCGCCGGTAGAAAGAATTTAATCTCTTTACAAGTTATAAAGCCAATAGACATAGTGATTTTCATTATTTGCGAAGAAATTCAATCAGCATATCACGCGACATGTACATAATGCAAAATGTTGTTCTATTTCCATGTACCAGGAAAACTTCCACCGCCTCCAACTCTACCCAGCGTATACACAACTTCTGGGACTTCTGAATCATGTCCAGAGTCTCCAGACCACCCGCGAAGCAATTTGCAAAAATTGCATCACATATTTCTGGTGGTGTATCTTCATATATATCAAACCCAAAATTTGAATATTAATTACCACGTACAGCATGAAAGAATATACTTTTAAATAAAAAAATAACCATCGAAAAATAAAATAAATAATAAAATATTACCGTCGAGCCTCGCCGGTGTCAACATGATTAAGTACGCAGTAAGGGTGTCGAGAGCCACCTCCTGTACCAATGCATTTGAATCGCTCGCCAACGGTATCCTTAAACGAAGGCCCTGACCAAGAAATATGAAATTCAAAATGAAGAAAAGAGAGGGTACTAAAACAAACGCCATGGCTGGCTCGAAAACACACGCACACACAGCACGACGGCAAAAACCCTAAACCCCAACTTACAGTGTAGGCCCAGTTCCTTGGGTTCCGTGATAGAGCAGATAGGGCAAGGTCGATGTTCGCTTCCCACCTCACCTTCCAGTTTCATGCATTAGTCGGTCCTTCCATGGCAGTTCCTTCGCATCCTTCAACAACTTCTGCTGCTCCTCCTCCTCCTCCGCCATTGCATATTTATGTATGTATATATCAAACGATCTCTAGTGTCTTGTTCGGAGAGAGAAGGGGGAACTCATGTATTCAATCACACTTCACCGAGGTCGTCTTGGGAGAGAAAAATGAGAGGGTAGCCTAATACTAACTGCATTTTTCATCGCTCTTTCCAGTAGTGGGGTGCGTGCCTCCGGCTATTATACTCCCAAAAGGTTCCCACATTGTACCAACACAATTCTCACCATTGGATTAGCCAAAATCTGCACCCTTCATTTCTAGATATTCTAGCCTGTTACAACATGTTAGAAAGAGGAGAGAGGAGGGGAGAACGAGGAGAGATATTCTAAAGGAGAGTGCTCCTATTGCTTTCCAAAAGATTTCTTTCTCCTCCCAATCTCAAAGAATGCTCTTAGGGGGGGTTTTTTGCTAAATAAGTTTATTTATTTATTTTTTCATCTTTATTCAAAAAATATACGTATTTGTTAGTTTCATGTTATTTTTTAGTGAATTATTAATTCGACTTGACGAGAGAAATTGAAAAAGTAAAAAGTTATGGTCCAAACCTAAATTTTCTTGAATAAAGACAACAAATTTAGCTTATTAGCTTATTTATGTCTTTATTTAAAAAATAGATTTCGATTATAATTTTTTACTTTTTATATTCATTTAGTCACGACGACAGAATAATCCAAAAAAAATTAACAAAAAACTAACAAATACAAAAAAAAGGACAAAAAATGAGCCAATTGGCTTATTTAGCCAAAAATACCTTGGCCTCATTCGGCTTAATAAGCCATACGGCTTTTTTTTTTGGTTCTTATTCAAAAAATTTCACATTTGTTAGTTTTTTAAGAATTATTGCTTCGTCATGACAAGCGGTATCTAAAAAGTAAAAAATTACGATCAAAATCTAATTTTTTTTGAATAAAGATAAAAATAAGTCAATAAGCTAATTTTTTGTCTTTATTAAAAAAATTGAATTTTGTATTTTTCCAAATATATAATTTAATTGTCTGCACTAAATTATTCATACTTTTTATAGTAAATAAAAATTCAGTTAAATTTGTGAGTAAATAGATAGTATAGCTAAAAAATAAAATTAACCAGATCCAATAAATATGTCTATTCTGTGTAAGGTTTTGTATAGAAATTTGTTTTGTGTTTTCGACATCACTTAGCTGAAATCTTGAAACTGCCCTTGTTAGGGCATGTACACAAGACTAGTAAAACCCACCAAAGTAGTTGTTTTACCGAATCAAATGCACAAAAACTGCTTGCAGCAGCCTCAGAAAAAATGGAGCTATTTTTCCTTTCCAAAAAATCCTCTCTACATCTACCGAGCAACTATTCAAGAGTAAAACATTAAAATATTGTTCTTTCTCTCTCCTCCCTACCACTCCCTCATTTTCTCTTGTTTTCCTCTCTGCAAGACTGATTTCGACCAAGTAACCAACGACGACAACAACCCAGATGGCGGTAGCGACGATGTTGGCGTTGGGGAGGGGAAGTCGAGGTTAGAGTGGATGTCGGTGCAGACGGTCTCCCAGAGGTCAGAGGTGAGGCTACCGCTCCATCAACGACCTCGCCCTTGCCCTCATCAAGCTCCGCCGCTTGACAAATTTGCACACACCCAACAACAATCGACAAATCGAAGCTCGATTAGGGTCCTAAAATCACAGACAGACTCGATTTCAAGCTTAAAACTGGTTGATCAGGGGGCTGGTCATCGGAGAAGGAGCAGATGGGGTTTGGGATGGGCATCCAATGAGTATTTTTTATACTATTTAATGGGAATAGAGAGGGGTAGTAGAGAGGCTGGTGTGGTGGGAGAGAAAATAATCGATAGGTAGAGTAGAAAATGTGCTTTTTTACTAGGTATTTAAGCTATTGTTGATGTACATGCTCTTATAGAGATTCCCCATTTAGAATCAATACTAAAATCTTGAAATCACATCTTTTCCCGAGCTTCCCGGCCCCATTCTGATCAATTTCTAGAAGTTTAAAGGGTGAAAAATTCTATAAGAGAGGCTCTTTTCGCACCCCTTGACAACCCCCCTCCTCCGGGCCCCACCACCTTTCCCTCCCTTTTCCCGCCCTCCCCCCTTTTAGGTTTTTTTTAGTTTCTTTTTTGTTTTACTTTTAAAAGACTTTAATTACTTCTTCTTTTTTACTTTCACTATTTTTTTACCAATACTTTAATTACTGTTTTAGTTTTTTTTACTTTAATTATTGTTCCAAATTTCAATCCATTTGAACCGGTGGAAAGATTTTAGTTTTATGATCATTTTATCCTAAATTGTCATAATTAAATTTTAACTCTAGGGCTCTCGTTGATTAGCCCTAAGACATATTTGATTCTACAACTTTCTTAGAGCTAATCAACGAGAGTTCTAGAGTCAAAATTTAATTTTAACCATTTAGGATAAAATGATCAGAAAACTAAATCTTTCCACCCGTTCAAACGGATTAAAATTTGGAACACTTAATTTTTTAATCTCTTTAGATAGTTTATATATTAAAAAATATTGTTAAAAAATTAAGAGATCCAAATTTCAATCCGTTTGAGCCGTTCTGGTCATTTTATCCTAAATGATCATAATTAAATTTTGACTCTAGGACTTTTCTTAATTAATATTAAATAAATAAAAGAGAAAAAAGATACAGAGTAAAAACATTATTATGAAAATAAAAAAAAGAGAAAATTGGTTCGATATTTCTGAGATGTGTGGGGGTATTTTCGGAAGAGGGGAGGTGGGGTCAGGGGGTGCGTGTGTCAGGAGGGGTGCGAGAAGAGATTTACATTCTATAACCTAAAAAATTTACAGAAACACTTTATACATACATTCACATTGATTTGTGGGTCTCACACACACTCTAGTAAATGTGAATTAGTATTGTGCATATTCGATGCACGAGACAATTGAAATCACATTGGTATTTTTTCGACACCGTGTATCATTAAGGCACGATGCTAGTTGATAAAAATCATACTCCAAAGAACAAAAGCATTATCAATCATTTGCTTGAAAGGGCATTATACTGTATGGAACAAACTTATTTGGCAACGGGCTCATCTAATTATCTATCACCATTACTGTCATCTCTTTCAGCCAAGCAAAGACCTCACTGCAATCAAAATCCAAAGTCTTTATTTTATATAATTATTAAAACAAAAAAAAAACAAAAATTCTGGTAACCCAATCAGTTTATTTTGTAAACCATCAAATGTTGCAGACAGATTAAATGGGAATTATAAACAGATATGTAGAATATGCACGTTTGTGCGTTAATTTCACAATGCGCATAAATATATGGCGGAGACTTATCAAGATCCACAAATGTCCACTCGATCAACTCTTCATTAGAGATGATTTTGTTGCACAATTTTCCTCCGGGCCCTCAAGGAAAAATATACACATCATGTGATTTTATAGGGAGAATATGGTAAAAAAAGAGAGTAAAAAAATGAGATACAAAACGGGTGAGAGATCGAGATGAGGGAGGTAGCAAACGTCGGTGCTATTCACGGGGCAGTTAAAATCCGGTGGGTTATGCATGTCTTGAATTGTTTTTGAAGATAAGAACAAATGGTTTTTAAAAGAATATGTCCCCATTCCAGAATACCTTCTTACTCCCTAGTCCCTTTTTTAGAGTCCAGTATTTCATTTTGGGTTGTCCCTTAATAAATGTCAATTTTGTAAAGTTAGTGGGTAAAAGTTGGTGAATTTTCTATTTTGCCCTAAAAGTAGATTCCATTTTGAAAAGTTGGTAAGTAAAAATATAATGATGATATTTTTATAGATGGTAAGGAGGGAAAGTTGATGTGAAAAGTATAATGATATGTCTTTTTAATAAGTTGAAATTACGAAGCATGACATTTAAAAATGGACGGAGGGAGTAAAAAATAAGTACTTATTTTATATTATTAAACTCAAAAATAATTTTAAAATTTTTTTTACGACGTATAAAATATCTTGATAAGATCTATCAAATAAGATCCATATTAATAGAAAATTATTTGCGTAAACACATTATTTTTGAGCTTAAAATTACCTTCTTAAAAAATAATTACTTATTTTCAGTTTTGGAACGGAGCCTAGGAATGAGTAGTTTATAGTTATGAAATTCTAGAGAGATAAAAGAGAAGGAGAGAGAGTGAAGATAGGTATATTTTTAGGAATAAAGAAAATACAAAATCTAGAAATTTGAGAATGGAAGTTCAGAAACTTGCGAGGACTCAACACATTTTCATTGGTGATTGATTGATTGATGTGTGTAAAGTGTTTGCGATTACTGAAAAATTATTAACGGATTGATAAATGTCAATGGTCACAACTCACAAGGGGGGCACTTTTTATTTTTTTTTACTAATTTGGCTGGAGGATGATTAATGCTTTTTTTTTTTTTTCGTTTTTCTTTTTTAAAAAAAATTAACTAAAAAAATACTCTTCACCTCTATTTTTAATTATATTAATCTCATAAATTTTTTTTCAAAAATTCATCCAATTCACATCCATCCAACACGTTTCACGTAGTCTGGTCTTCTTCCCACTTTCCCGTTTCCCCCAAGACCAAGACTAGAACGGTAGAACCGAACCAGTCTCCAACACGCTCACTGCCAGTCTTCCCCACCCCACTACCCACGCTCACGCACTCTCTCTACATTTCTCTCTCTCATATTTTATCTGCCATGCGAATCTCCTTTCAACCCTCAAATACCCAATCGGAATCGGAACTCATCCGTAAAGAATCAAGATGACCGGCTGCGATGCGCCGTCGTCCAACGGCCGGCGCGTCAAGAAAATCGTCTGTGACGCCGCAGCTGGTGCCGCTGCAGGTTCGCTCTTTTTACCATAAACCCCTCATTTCTCTTCAATATTAACGCTTTTGGTGATTGTTTAGGTTTACTTTGTATTCAAGAATTTAGTTTTGCTTTGTATTCTGGGCCAAAAACCAGTTTCAAATTTGAAGATTAAAATGGATAAAAGCGTGGAAAATGAAAATATGGGTGCAATGTATTTCACTTTTTCTCCATCTGCAGGAAATTGGGCTTAAAAATGGAATTTATTTTAACTTAATAGGCAAATGTCAGATAAAAATTACAGATTTATTTCTCTCTCAAAGATGTGAGATTTGGGTGCAAGGGTAAGGTTAAATTCTGTTTCCTTTTGTGTGTTTGAAGTAAACTTCAGTTACTAAAATTAGTAACTTTACAAGGAAAAAAGTCTGGTAGATGTATGTCATCCCATGCGTCGAACGGGCATATGGCTGGTTATTTGTGTAAGCTAATAGGTTTGTTATAGGGAATTGATTTTGCCACTCCCTTTTTGTTAATGCCACTCCTCTTCTCTCACAAAACAAATCATCAATAAAGACACAAAGGAGAGGGGCAAAATACTCCCCTTGTTATATTGGAATATTCGTGGTTCTCGTGATATTTATCACAGTGTGGTTTACTGAATAACTTCCTTTGTTATGTTATGGGATTTATGCCTCATGCAGGTGCTATAGCTGCTACTATTGTGTGTCCATTGGATGTGATTAAAACTAGATTGCAAGTTCATGGCCTACCCAATGTGCCCCACTCTGGTCAAAGAGGTATGTGATTTTTATGCCAGTTGTATTGTCTCTAGCAGTCTAGCTAGTGGCATATGGTTTTCTTCATTTATGATACAGTAGCATTTGTATTCTTATGTAATGCTTTCGCCGAAGTATGTAGGGTAAAACGATCGTATCATGACAGTGTAGATGCTTGTGAGGGGAAGTATAAAACGAGGGTCGAAACCCACCTGGAGTTGTACTTTGGGGTTGCTAAGAAAAAAAATGACTTAGCTTCTAAAAATGGGTACTTTTGTATATACGGGTTACTGGAATCACCAAATAGTTCTACTTGAAGCTATTGTGTTTATGTAAGAAGAAGTGGTGCTAGGGCATGTTTTTGGAGAAATATCCATGAAACTGAGGGAAGGTAACAAGAAATTTTAAAAAAATATCGGCTACTAATAATGAAATATGGTCAGTGGTCACTAATATTTACTTACTAACATTATATTATTAATGCTTTATTCAGAGGGCAAGTTATTCATTAAGTGTACCAAATAAGTACATAACATGGTCATGACACATGATTATTTATTTTTAAACACGACAAGTTAACTAAAGTAGTATTAAAATAGGAATAAAGCAAAGTTTAGGGCAAAAACTAGAACTAGGGTAATCACAGGGGGGCAAGTGTAATTTTAACAATATGTTTTAAATCCCAAATCCGTTTCTACTGTTCACAGTCGCACAGCACAACACACGGCCGGAAATGGGGTTCACCATAGGTTTTCGATTTTTGTCACTTCTAAGCTCTAACCTTGCATATTTTTAACATTATGTACTTAGAGATCGAATCCAGCTGAGAAAAGTGAAGAACGGGTTCCGGACGGTTTTGGTCAAACGGAGAAGACGACAGCAACGAGAGACTTTGGGGACGGCTCAAGGTGAATGGAGGATGGTTCTGTGATGCCGAGGAATGTGTTCCTAACACGTTCTATTGAAACTTGCTCTATACATATATACATATGTAGTATTAAGTTAAAATAAAACTAATAATGAAATAAAATTGTAATTTACTAATTATCCGAATCAAAATTATTATTTTTAATTTATTAAAAATTCGGGTTATTACAGATAATCTATTGTCATGTGAGACACTTTGGACTAATAGATTTCCGTGGTTTGTAATATGTCATCATAATTTAGCATATTACATGTGTCTTTTTCATTCTTTTTACCATGCAATGATGTAAATCTATACTCAATCACATTAAATCAAAGCCTTGTCAATTTAGAACACATAACTAATTAATTTGAAAACTGCTCGAAGTTAAGACAAAAATATGAAATATATGGGATGAGAAACGAGAAATATAAAAAACTAGCCAAGCAACATTATAAACCCCAATAACTGTGATTCTTAAAAAAAAGAAACGTAGATATCGGTAATTTCCATATGTTGTGCGGAATTTTAAAAAATTCACACCTCTAGTCACCGATACCGTTACGCTGCGACTAATACGCCCCAAATCTCGACATCGCAACCAATACCGTTGTGGCGACCGATACGGAGATTTCAAACTATGGTATACAGCTTCCATCACTTGGTTTGGGTGGAACGCGGGTGTGGGGGTGAGAGTGAGAACTGGATCGCAAAAGCAACCATAATAAAAGCAGTATGGGGCGTCTTCAAACACATGAGGAAATAAATATGGTGAAATTGTTGATATGATTGTAAATAGATTGGTTAATATTTTGTCCTTTTTTGTATGTGAAATTGGGATACATAAGACTGTATTGCATACTCGGTGATTGCTTTGCAAATTTAAGGTTATGCTTGTTCCAATTGTGTGAAAAACGCATGCCTTTATGTGCCAATGTCTATGTTCAACCACTTGATAGTAGTTTTGTCTTTTTAGTATTAGATGTTTCTTCCTTGATAAATAACTTAGAACTTTATAAATCATATCCTACTGCAATTCTTTTTATGCACAACATAGATAGTATTAGATACAAGAAGAATGATTACAGGCATGACACAGACGTGCAGATTTTCAATATATGTTTGGCTTGGCCACGTTCGGGAGGCACGTACACAAAAACAAATATATGGTGATTATAGGTGCATTTTATATGTTTTCTTACTTAAAACAAGTTACATGGGATAGACTCGTAGAAAAGTGAATGTTTTCTTCAAACTTTTGTCTGTTTATGCATGCTCTACTTATATAGATATATGATGGAGTTTTTCACCTTTCCCTTTTGGTATGATCAGGTAGTATCATCATTACAAGCCTACGGAATATAATACAAACTGAGGGTGTGAAGGGGATGTACCGTGGCCTTACACCAACATTAGTTGCACTACTTCCAAATTGGGCGGTGAGTATTACTTTCTTTGGGTTGCTTCTGGAAAATGATTGAGTCCATTGCAACTTCAAATCTTTTCCCCATATGTAAGCGGTTGTAGCTTTAAATGTTTTCCGTTTGCTATCCTATTTTCACCCCCCATTTTTCTTTCATTGAGTAGAGGTTTGATGTTGCTTTTGTAAAATCAATATGGTTGAACTACACTGCTATGAATACTTGTTTCGAAAGGAAATATGCATTTGTGTTTTTCTTGTGTCCGAATCACCGAGAGGCTCCTCTTTTTTTCTTTCTTTCTTTTGTTGCAATGCTTTGTGGTGCAAATGCTAGTTTTGTTTCCTAGTCAATTAAATCTTTGTAAAGCCAAAAGTTTGGTGGAATAGAATTATTTTTTGCCAGAAAGCTAGAGGATGTTATGAGAGCATAAGATACCCACAAAGTTGGGGGATGAATTTTACCATACTGCTATAAAGGCTAACCATGTTACAAGGCATTGAGTGTTGGGCTACTAAGAAACGACATATGAGTAAGATCATTGTAGCTAAAATGCTGAGCAAAAAATGATCGATGTAACTAAAATGAGAATGTTGAGATGGATGTGTGGTACTAGTTCTTTGTTTGTTTGTTTGTTTTTGGTTTTGTTTTTTTCTGTTGAACTCTTGGTGCGACTTATTTCGTGAACTTATATTTGGTCGAATTTCTCATTCTTTTTGACCCTTTCACCTTCGAGAATATGCATAGCTTGGTCTCATAGTCTTTATCTTTCTCTTAGTAACCAAAGTACTGATTGTTCATACAGGTATACTTCACAGTCTATGGGCACCTGAAAGGCCTGCTCTGTACACATGGTGGGTAAAGGCTGGAAAGCTATTGGCATTGATTTTATTATACGATGTTTCCCCCCCTTCAAATTATGATAATTCTTGTTTGCAGTGGATTTGAACACAGTGCTTGGTTTGGTTTGGTTTGGTTTAGGACACATCTTGTTCTTTGTCTTACCTTTCTATTCTTAAGTGGAACGGATTGTTAACTCCTGTTATGATAATGCAGTGGATAACAGTTGTCAACTTACATTTGGAGCCAATATGATAGCTGCTTCGGGCGCTGGGGCGGCCACGGCTATTGCGACAAATCCACTGTGGGTTGTTAAGACCAGACTCCAAGTAGGTTGGATCTTGTCTGTGTTTGGAGCTTTCTAAGTAAATTGAACTAATACATCAACAATTGCATTTGATTGCTGCATGTATGACTTATCATTTGTAAATATGTGTATAATTTTAATGTTATGCATCAAAAAATTCTCTATATGTACAGAGTTCCATAGCTGTAATTCTTTTGTTGGAGAATGTTCTCCTTTTGGTGAAAAAATATGCTTTGCTAATTTACAGAAGTACCAAAAGCAGAATACATTGCTGGAAAATGGGATGGAGTATGTCTATAACACTCCTTTAAAATGCTAGGAAACACGCTCTGAATTGTCGTAGGTTTTAATCTATGCAAGTAATCCTCCTGGCACACGTTCATTATTCTGTGCGCAAGCAAATTAGAAGATGAAGAGTCTATAAGACAGAGTTTGCTAGTTGCCTCTCTTTGAGCTTCCTTACTGACTTACTGTCTACTTTTGGGGGATCCCTTCTTTCTTGATTTAGGGTCTTGGGGTGTGTCAATTTGTCGATTTTGGTGCTTTTGCTGAAATTGTATCTTTTATTTTGGGATCTTTTCTTTCTTTATTTTTTCACACAAGGCCCACCGCCATAGTATCATTCACAAGACGAACCCATGGGAGACACCTAAAGCCCATGTTTAGTGATTTACATTCTCACCAAAGTGCTCTTGACATCTGTTAGAGCTTGTCCCACCCTTAAAAAGTAGAATATGAGCCTGCGTGGACTCATTTCCAATTGGTTTTGCATTAGATGTTTTAACATTCTGTTGAAGCTAGGCTTTTGGATAAGACACTTGATTGATTTCCCCTTTGTTTGTGCCTATAGCACACCTTGTTTTGCTATGATCCCTATCTTATAGATTCTTTATCCACCTCTCCATGTGCGAGTAGGGCATCCCTGTGCAGGGGAGCATTAAATTGTCCCACATTGGTTAATTATACCTCCAAACCCAGTATATGAACATGCGCAGCTTTCTGTGTCATTGCCAATTAGGTTTGAGTTGGATACATTAGAAACACCTTAGACCTAATGCAACACTATAATTTTGTTTAGAAACACCTTAGACCTAATGCAACACTATAATTTTGTTTAGAAA
>BPLS01000714.1:1148014-1158502 GCA_019656275.1 Rhododendron kiyosumense
CACCTTAGACCTAATGCAAAGCTATAAATTTTGTTTAGTATTTCCTAACCAAGAAAAACAAGTTTTTCTTTTGTTATAGGATGGAAAGAATCCAGTAGCTATACAAATGAGTGGATCAGATCGACTAGGTAAATGGAAGATGCGTAAAATAATACTCAAATCACCCAAAACCTGATACTATAGAGCCCAAGACATGCTGCATGTAAAATTCCATATTTGCCCTTTTCCTTTTGTTCATACTCCATATTGATCTCATGTTTTCCCTTGTAATGGGGCTTTGACGGTATCTAGACTCTATTCTTTCAACTCCATATATTTTGGTACTCACTTGTTCATCATTTGGGCGTCAGTGCTTGAAACTTCTTCAAAATGATAGGTTTGTGAAGCTAGTATTTTCTACCTGTTAAATTTGGCTTTAGGTAGAAGTGATATACTTGTAGCTTCACTATGAATCCTTCCCCAAGTTAGAGAAAGACTATAATATGCAAGCTAAAACCGTCACATATAGCTATTAGAATACACAAGTTTCTGAGGTCATAATTACAACCAATGATGGATCCCTAGAAAGCCACAAGAAATGTCCTCAATCTCTCTTTGTATCATTTGATGGTCCTACAGGTGGTCTTTTCTTGGTCAATACTGGCCTGTTGTTGAAGTTAGCCAACTATTCCCCCAGTTTTTTGGAAAGAAACCCACCCTTGAGACTAAAAACTTGTACTGTCCTTGAGCAAGTATCCATGAATTGACTGGTCTATCACTAATCAATGCCAGATTATTTGGTGTCCATAATTTGTGTGGGATAGATGTGGTTGACCCTGGCAGATGGAATTTCTATGAGATTGTTGATTATTGTAACTCTGGGATAGAGATTTCTGATTGCTGTATTCCCCGTTCAACTCCTCCCTTTTGTCTTGACTTCTGTTTCTAGACATTGAAGTCTATTCCCCGTGTTTGCTTGTAAACTTATTTCCTTAATTTGGAGACCCCATAAAAGTAACCTGCAAGGGGCCCCCTCTACGTGAACAGTGCTTGTTATAGTACTCTGAAAGCAATATAATAACTCCATACCTCAGAGGTATGGCCGATCTGCTAAAGATGTGCCGCCCCCGCCCCCGCCCCCAAACCCCATACAATGCTGTTGATTCCTATTAATTTACTTCTTTTTTTACCCCCTTTCATTTGTTTGCCTTGGAATTTTGTTCCACCAAGGTTTGCGGACAGAAAGGAGAGCTGCGTAGATAGGAGTAAGCCGTACACATCACTGTAGACAATGTACCGTCTAAGTTGTGCATACTGGCATGATATTTATCAATTTCCCTTTCCTCTCATCTGCTCAGTTTGTGCATGTTGGGAGATCCAAAAGATTGAAAAGTGCCACCTTTCCCTCCCTGCTCAACACCTTCTCTTCCTTCTAAGAACGTCATGGTCCATACCCTTTTCACATATCTGCTCTTTCGCTTACTTTCTCACCTGGACCTCCTATCGCTACAACTCTTCACTGTTGCGAAAGGTTTGCTGGACCTGTGATAGGCCGGGATTTAGCAATCATCCTACTTTCCCTTTCTCTGTAAAGCTGTCCATTAGCCGGGCCTGTCATAAGTGGTGGATTTACCTCCCTCTCCCTCTCCCTCCCTCTCTCTCTCTCTCTCTCTCTCTCTCTCTCTCTCGCCGTGTGTGTGTGCGCGCGTAAAGCTATGCATTACTTCTATGAATCGCATAAAGATGCAATGATGGTTCTTCAATTTCATGGGAACTAGAATTCAAAAATTATGGTTTCCCCAAATTGGGTGAAATTCAGTTCTATTCCAATTTAAAGTTCTGGACCTGAAATTAACACGTTCATCCCCAAAATGATGTTTGTCAATCTTTTTCATCTATGACCTTCTCTGCCTAGATTTGAAACCTTTTATTCACTCTCCTTGTATTTGCGTATATTCTCTTGCGCAAAAACAAATGGATCATACTCCCGGCAGATTCCTAGAATGTTTACAAAGGTGATTCTGGAGCTCGACTTGAGGCTCACCTCTAGGCAAGGCACAGCAAAAACGCTCCTGGGCATTGATATTTTGGTTAGAGAACCACAGACTCCTTCGTCTATCCGTTTGAGGCATATGGAACCATGCGCTTTTTGTGCCTTTTTTGCCCATATGACGGAGGCGAACACATGAAGAGTCGGCTCTTTTTTTTCTTTTTTATTTTTTTGTAAGTGAAGAGCCAGTTCATTATGAGTTGTTGGGGTGGACTTTTAAAAGTTGGATCTATTGATGCAAAAGTTGGATCTATTGATGCACTATGTTTTATGCCTTACCATGTTTTTTTTGGAAATTTTTATCAACTATTTTCTTGCTTTTTGTGAGGCACCTTTGTTTGTGTGGTACAAACGCTATACCCTTCTTTTTATTGTGCTTTTAATTAATTTTATTTCTCATAAATAAATAGTATAAACTCCAAAGGTTTATGCCTCAACGCCTTGAGGCTTATGCCTCACCTCATGAGAAGTCAACAACTTCACCTTTGCGCTTTTGCCTCTGGATACTTTTTGCTAGGGTAATGTTGTCTTCAAATTTCTTCACTGCAGATGTGAGTAATACATTGTGGTTGTATTGCATGTTATTCAGTAAAGCCTCTATTATATTTGAGAAACTGCCACATGATGACACTTTGGATTACTTGGATACTGATTTGAACTGAGCACCCCCAAAGTGTGTATAGTTTCTGATAAAAACTCAGCTCATTGAACTGGTTATTTCTGAGAATTATCATGTTTGTGTTGCTCTTACCATTATTTTATTTCCTTGTGTAGACGCAAGGAATGAGACATGGTGTGGTTCCCTATAATGGCATTTTTTCTGCATTAAGAAGGATTGCTCATGAGGAAGGGATACACGGATTGTATAGGTCAGTGATTCTTATTGATACCACAAATATAAGTTGGCAGTTGTCAGGCTTCGTGATCTTACTAATAGCACCATATCACGAATATAAGTTCATGAAATAGCTAGTTCCATAATGTCTGAAGCTCTTAGAATTTGGAATATTTTTGGTACCATAGTTACTTGATTGTTTGAGTTGTTGGTTGTTTTATTCCATTAACTATTTTAAGTGCCAATTCTTGTGATTTCTACAGTGGTCTTTTGCCTTCATTAGCTGGGCTAAGTCATGTAGCCATCCAGTTTCCGTTATATGAAAAAATGAAGTCCTATTACGCAAAAAAGGGTAATGTGTTCGTTCTTTCATTTCTTTCCTTTTTGAGTTGGTTGTAGATACGAAAGAATCATATATTTGATGGGTGAGATGCTGATCAATTGATCATGCTTACTTGATGATGTCAGATAATACAACCCCTGATAAGCTGAGACCTGGGAGACTTGTAATTGCCTCTTCAATATCTAAAGTAGTTGCCTCCGTAATGACTTACCCACACGAGGTATTTTCTCTATTTCTACAAAATGGAAAAACATGTAGATATAAGATTATGGGAATTGATTTTCACACTCCCCTTTATACAATTCACACTCCTTTTTTTCTTTTTCTTTTTTGTCTTTATTCACTTGAATTTACTATCTTGCCCTTTATTCAATACCCTTTTTTCGCACATTCAAGTACAATATTGTACTGACGTTTTCAAAAAAAAAAAAAAAAGAGTACAATATTGTAAATTCATGTGGATAAAAACAAAACAGGGAGTGTGGATGGTTAAAAGGGGGTGTGAAAATCATTTTCCTAGATTATTTGTAGAAAATCGTTTACTTGTCGAAACATGATACTGGTTTGGAACTTTTTTTATTTTTGTAATTTTCTGAATTAGTATTTCTCTGGATTTGTATGTATATATAGACGCCTCTATATTGCTTGCTTTTAACCCAATTTAAGTGCTTCAAAATAGATCCTATTCCGTGGTCATTAAGAAAATGCATTTTTTCCGTTTTGAATTTATGGAAACCAATAAAGGAGAAATGAATCATAAAATATGATAATCAGAAAGATGATTATTTTTAGTACTATCCCTGTAGACCTGTCGAATTACAACACCACAATTCCATAAGAGCATGAACTGCGTGGAGGATCAAAGTTAACTAGAACAGATGACAATTTATATCTCCAATTCTAATTTTATACGTGTTGCTGATGCGTGAGTTATCAACTTTGCTTTGTTTTTGTCATAAAATCTGCATTTCCGTTCCAGGTGGTGCGTTCCAGATTGCAAGAACAAGGACAAGCGAGAAATTCTGAGGTCCGATATGATGGTGTCATTGATTGCGTTAAGAAGGTATTTGAAAAGGAAGGTATTCGCGGTTTCTACCGCGGATGTGCAACTAATCTACTTAGAACGACTCCATCTGCTGTCATAACGTTTACTAGTTACGAGATGATACATAGGTTTTTGGAGCAGATTATACCTCCAGAAGAGAAGCATTCGGATGCCAAACCCTGAATCTGGTGGCTATATTGAACCTCAGGAGGAATATTGAAGGACTGGAAATAATGACGATAGAATTGTAGGACAATCACAAACCCCATCTAAATAGGATAGCGACTTTAGTTTCTTTCGGTAACATTGAGGAGCTAAAGGGCTGAGTTCGAGAGTGGCTTCTCTTCCATTCTTACTGAAAACGTGAGACAGCTTCCCTTAAATTGGGAACTTTTCAACTAGGGGTGATTATAAGAGAGTTTCAATTTTCATTACCAAAAGAAAAAGAAAAGATAGTTCAATTCTTGATTATGCAATGTTCTGTAGGTTATTTTTGCCAGGTTCTAAGTTCGTTTTACCCTTATTGCCTGCTTTTGATGTAGAGAACCCTGATTTAAGTAATTCTTTCAGAAGTATTTACTGGTGTTCTTTTTATTTAAGAAGTTGCTTAAATTTTTTGGCAACTTTAACACGGCTAAATGATGTATTCTTATGATATTATAATTTTTTTGCTCTATCTCTGAGTACCCATTTGCTCGATATTGATCTGCTTCCATTTCCACTTTCTTGTAAGCGAGGCTGGGCAAACTAAAAAGGAAAATCCACTGGTGGGGGACACTACATTTTTTTCCTTCATGCGTAGGTCAAGAAATTCTATGAAGGAAACCGAATACGAAGTGGACTTATTTCCTTGTGTTTGTGGAACAAAAGTCCGTGGTTTTTTGCATTTTCACTTCAATCTGTTTGTCTGTCCATGTGCGATTTGAGGTCGTCAATTGCTAACTTGAATACACATTGTTAGACTCAGTAACTCTGAGACAAATTTTATGACTGTTAGGTTCCGTTTGTTTGGACGTAAAATATTTTTCGGTAAAATGTTTTACCTATTTTCCGATGTTTGGTTGTGTAAAAAGTGAGGAAAATATTTTACATGTAAAACATTTTCTATCAATTGGATGAAAATGACTTACCTTAAATCTTTCGTAAGTTATTTTTCAAAATGAACCCACTGCCTTGTATTGCAATTTTTACTGCTTAGTTTCCTTAATCATCGGTCTTAATCCATGTTCAATTTCAATAATCTCAGATCTCTCCACCGTTTAAGCCTCCCATCTCTATACACTATTTTGTTGATTTTTGAAAATATTTTCAAGTGTCAACTAAACATCGAAAATAAAATTTTAAAGTTTATTTTCTGGAAAAAATATTTTACATCGAAACAAACGTAGGCTTAATGTTGAATCTTTTTTGTCACAATTAGTCAATTACCACCTTTTATTTTTGGGAAAAAAACCAAATTGGTCCCTGTAGTTAAATGTTTGTATCAACTTGGTCCCTGTAGTTGTAATTGGCTCGATTTATACTCTGTACTTTTCATTTTGTTCCAATTTGGTCCAATTGCTAACTGTCGTTAGTCCTTTTAAGTAAAGACAAAATAAGCTAATAAAGACAAAACTAAACCAATAAGTTAATTTTTTCGTCTTTATTTTTAAAAATTTGGATTTTTATGGTAATTTTTTATTTTTTAGGTTCCCCTCGTCATAACGAAGCAATAATCCGGAAAAAATTGATTAAAAAAACTAACTAATGCTAAAAAAATTGAATAAGGGCAAAAAAATAAGCCACTTGGCTTGTTTAGCCTAACAACCCCTGAGTTTATATAATATTCTAACTTTTGGACATGGTCCTTTATCATGTTGTAACTTTTGGATCTATATCATGTTGTGACTTTTGGATATGGTTCTATATTCATTTTCAGTACTATGTAGAAAAATAAGGCATCTCAGTATTTGTCCACAAGTTAAACAGGTAGACAATACTAGTGGTTATGTTGTTTTATGGCTGATCATGAAAATGCTGAATTAGAGGGTAACTTTTTGCAGAAAACTATAGCCAAATTTCTTTTCAGGTGCCTCCTTATCAATGAAGAATGGAAGAATGAGCTGTGTTTCGGTTCAGAGGTATATTAGGTAGACCTGTACAAAAAACCCGTCCACCCGCGGACCCGACCAGACCTGAAAGGTCCCTAGCAGGGTCGAATATGTGCTTCGGAGGAGTATGGGTTCATTTTCTGTTAAAAATCATATTTTGGTTCGGGGTCCGGGTTTGTGCGTTTTTTACTCGACCCAACCAATTCATAAAGATTAATTTGGTTTTTAGTCAGACTCGACCTGACGTAAAGAATCGGGATCGCAGATGCTTCTTACCCATTTTCAGTTCGGTTTATGGGCCTAAACATTTGTTACCCATCGTGTCGGGTCGGGTTCGAGAGTCAAACCCGACCGCCCGACCCGGGCACACCCCTGATATTAGGGCAAGAGGGAAATGAGAGAATTACCGTTTTAACCCCCCAAAAAGGGGCCATTTGATTTTGTTGTTAAAAGGACTAACGGCGATTAGTAATTGGACCAAATTGGAACAAAATGGAAAGTACAAATATAAATTGAGCCAATTACAACTACAGGGACCAAGTTGACATAAACACTTAACTATAGGAACCATTTCAGTTTTTTTCCCTTTATTTTTATGAGGAAAAACGAGGTTTGCCAAATCTCGAGTAATTTTTTTGCTGAAATGGGCAAGTCCAATGCCAAATCTGAATGTAAATAATGGCTTTGTCATAAGAATGCGATGCATTTGAGGTTAATGCCATATTTCTTGGATTCTTGATGAATTTATTAGTATCTTTTCGCAGTCAAAAGCATCAGCATTTATCTCGTGAACACAGACGTTCAGACACAAATCGAATACGGACCTAGACTTTCAGACACAAATCCGGACCTAGATGTTTCCCTCGACAATTAGAACCGCCCAATTAATAACTCTGGCAAACATACTAACAAATGGCAATCCAATCACCCATTCACGTCACTAACTCAAAGTTCAGGTGTTTCGCTATAATTGTTTTTCTTCTCTTTCCCTTCACACACACACACACACACACAAAAAAGAAGACAAAATGTCATATAATTCCAAGTTCACAAGAAAGCCGACAACAATGCCATGGCAAGCCAAGTAGCCTTTGGCCCAACATCATTAGGGGTACTTAGGTGCCAAGAAAAAGGAGGTCAGAGTTCAACTCCTCTTCTAATAGTATTTACTTTCACATATCAAAAAAAAAAAAAGAAAAAAAAACCCAATGCCCTGGCAACTGAGTAATGACTTCAAATACCCAATATCAACAAGTATGCAAACCAGACCTCTATATGTACTTTGGTACATACCTTCAAAACAAACAAACTGATCTACAACAATGGCACACCCTTTCTTAGCAAATCTAATTTCAAAGTAAATCAGAATGAAGATAAAGCCTTAACCACTAGAAAAAGATGTGGTTGAGCAACTAACGAATTTACCTGTCACAGAATCCGGTGAAGGCGGAACCTTGCTATTCTTCAACAACACGACATGATCGCCCTCAGGCGAAGGATGCATATGTTCACCCGTTTCCTCGCCTTCACTTTTCTCCTCTTTGTACTCCTGAATTTCCTTCAAAGCCTCCAAAACCTCTTCCATTGTAGGCCTCATTTCCTTCTCAAGTTGCAAGCACCGAAATGCCACCTCGGACACTGATTGAGCCATCCTCTCAATCGAGGAATCTGATTGGAACCCAAGAGAAGGGTCTATTAGCTCATTGAACGCGTGGTTTTGGATCCTGTTGATCGCCCAGTTAGCCAAGTTGATCTCGTGCCTATGCCTACTTATGTCAACTGCTGGCATTGATGATATGAGCTCGATAAGGACAACACCGAAGCTATAAACATCGCTTTTATCGGTAAGTTGGTAGCATTGGTGGTATTCGGGATCAACATAACCGGGGGTCCCCTGTGGAGCCGTTGAGACATGAGTGACGTTGGTTGGGAAAAGCCTTGAAAGCCCGAAATCCGCAACTTTGACACAGAAGTTGTCGTCAAGGAGGATGTTGTGAGTCTTGACATCACGGTGGATGATGTCAGAAGCATGGAGGTATGCCAGTGCTC
Organism: Rhododendron kiyosumense; assembly: GCA_019656275.1. Classification (NCBI taxonomy): domain Eukaryota; kingdom Viridiplantae; phylum Streptophyta; class Magnoliopsida; order Ericales; family Ericaceae; genus Rhododendron; species Rhododendron kiyosumense. The sequence continues at coordinate 1,156,406 of BPLS01000714.1, forward strand.
CGGCTGTTTCAATGGCGATACTCATTCGGATAGGCCATGTGAGTGGGGCATCTTTTGCTCGGTCACCATGTAGGTGATCAGCAACAGTGCCATTAGGGATGAACTCATATACAAGGAGGAGTTCCTTGCTTTGGTGAGAGGTGCAACCATAGAGAGCCACAAGATTCCGATGGTGCAAACGCGTGAGGATTTCAACTTCGTTCATGAATTGGGTCACTCTCTTGTAGTTGTGCTCATATAGGCGCTTGACTGCGACTTCCCGCCCATCTCGAAGTATTCCTGTTTGAGAAAAAAGGTCAAAGATTGAGTAACGGGCATGACTAATGCGAGTACAGAAAAATAGAGACTGGGGACACGCGGTGCATATGGCACAAAAATATCAACATTGTTAAACTAAAATGGTAACAGAAAAATTTCTAGCGCACAGTTGAGAGTTGAGATTTGATAGGAGGAGGGAATGATGAAAAGATAAAGGACTGTTAGCAGTTCAAAAAAATCAGTTGAGAGTAGGGAGAGAGAGAAATCTGAAGCAGTTTTAAGAGAAAATTTGTCGTTAAAGTTCAGAGTCTTCAGACCATGGGGTGTTCTGCATCTAATTATGTACCTAAGAAACATGGACACGAGATGCCCAAGACAAATTTTCCAAAAGGTTATGGGTATGTATCGTGTGTCCGAAAAAAGCTGTATCCCACATATGTAAGACACTATACGTGAAGCTAATAGAAGTGTTCATCACAGTAGCAGAAGGTTGCGCATAGAGGAGGATCACCACCTTAAGCATTTGAAGCATTCCAAGGCCTACTAGTCGGTATTTTCGTAAAATAACTGATCAGGGAATTTGGCTTTGGGCTCACTTGGGTTCGATCCAAAACGGCTCAACGGTCAGGACACATCGCCTTTGGTTATATGCCGCGTGTTTTTTAGCCGCTTTCGGACTTTTAGGGCTCCGAAAGGCCAAATTTGCCGTTTTAGGAAATAATCTTTTTGCTTATAACTTTGGGTAGGAAAGTCCATTAACGTCCGTTCTTGTTGGAGAAGTCTTATTTTTTCTTATATTTTCAGCATATGTAATAATTTCAGAATTTTCCAAAATTGGTATTTTTTTCTTTTCCTAGTAGGGTTAGGGAGGGTTAGGGTTTGCTTCATATTTAAGGAGTTGTAAGCCTTAGGGCTGCGTAGTTTTTGATTATTATTGAAAGACAAAATGTCTAGAGAGAGTTTCCCTATATCTATCCCGTTTGTGATTGTCCTTGTTGCACGTTTGTTTTTTGATTCATAGTTTTGCCCTGCATCAGTAGCATAGATGAATGCGACCAAATTGCAAAGGTAGCGGTGGTAATCTTGTGACATATAAGTTGCACTCTGGGCCTTCTCAATTCTCACCGTGGTATACGGTGCCGTAGCCTCCATCTCCCAATTCTTTAGAAGCATCAAAGTTGTTAGTAGCTTCTTCAAGTTCAGTGTAGGAGAAGACAGCAACCCCAAAGTAGATGCTACCTCTTTCAAGGTCAGAAGAAGTGTTCTTCGAGATCCCATAACAGACATTGTTTCGCTTCTTGCACCACCGGATAGTAAGTATGAGCAAGGAAAGAACAAGGACAACGCCTCCTGGTATGACTGGAGAAAATAGAGGTGTGGCTAGTCAGATTTTGATTCACCCATTCAAAATCATGAAACAAAATAGTACAAAACTACAAATGGAAGAAGGGAGCATCTCCAATGGTTAGAGCAAATCTTGCATTGCCCATTATTCTTCGGTTAGCCACAGGGCACATGCCAGTATTAGCCAAAGTTTCTTCCACAATGAGAGAGAGAGAGAGAGAGAGAGAGAGAGAGAGAGAGAGAGAGAGAGAGAGAGAGATTCTAGTGAAGAAAATTTTTGGTTTGAGCCAACTTTTGCTCTAAATTTAGAATAGGATTGGCCAAAGCAATAATTTTGTGATGGAGTTAACTAACTACCCAGAGTTCAATTGTTGGGATAACTAGCCAAGTTGTAACTTTGGCAATGAATTTGACTACCCATTCGAGTTGCTCTAATGAATGTTGCATATGAATGAAGAGCACCAGTGAGATATTTATCAAACATACATCTGTATT
>BPLS01000714.1:1158512-1172923 GCA_019656275.1 Rhododendron kiyosumense
TTCTCATGTACAGTATATTAGAAGCTGATCAGGGGCACATTACCTGTTGCTAGAATCAAATTCAATTTGCTTTTTCCTGCAATTAAGGACAAAGAGAAAAAAAAAATATCGTTAAACATGTCCGAAAAGATAGGAAGAGAAAAGCCCAATAACAAGCAAATATTATGACTACTCTGAATGCTTTAAGTGAAGATTTTTTTCTTACTCTGTGAATCAACAATGAAATATAAAAAACATAACCTGAAATCTTCTGAAAACAAAGATGTGATATGAAAAAAAACTGTAGTTTCCTTGCTGAAGGTTAGGAGCTCTATTTCTCTGATAAAACAAAGCAGAACTAGATAACTGCCACAGTATAAAGTATAACCGCCATTGAAATTTCTGCCTTTTTTCCAGCAAAAGTAAGAACATCATACAACATACGTTAGTGAGTTAGTGGGGTCTAGGGGAGACGAACTTCAGAGATGAACTAAGGTATTAGTGCTCTTTACCACGTGAGCTAGACACAGGTTCCTGAAATGGGGTTTGATAAGGGCCAAAACACAAATAGTGTTACTGAACCGACAACAGCCATGCTTATTTCACACTCATCAGTCATCACAAACAAGGGAAGTGCTACAATACACACCCCTTATTTGGGTGTGTATCATATGCACCTTCATTGAAACACACCAAAATGTTATTAATCTATTGCTAAAAAGTTACAAATCATACTGATGAAAAGTTACGAATTTTTAGTGTAAAAGTTACAATATGAAATAAAATGTTATGAATGACCGGTCTTAATAGTAATTTTTTATGAGGTGGCACAATATAAACCACAAAATAGGTACATATGGTACACACCTTAAAGGGGTGTGTATTGAAGACTTTCCCCCACAACTAAATAGAACCAGTCCAATGTAAATCCACTCTCAGTAACTTGCATAGTCTAGAGACTCCTGTTTTACCATTCTTCCCTCCATCAACTTCAGCCGGTGCGTGCAGCAACCCATAAGGCCATTACTCACATTACATTACAGAAGCGTTCAAGTACTGATCTTTTCAAAATGTTCAAATAAGTAAAATACTTGTTGGTGGAATTGGAAAAGGCACAACTGCACAAGTAATTGGAAACTGTGAAAAAATAGCAGGAAATGAGGTGCAGTTGAAAAATAAGAAGAGATCAGCAAAGTTGGGACCGAATTCCATAGAAGATCTGTCAAATGCAAAATGGCTAGGTGGGGCAGCGCACTCAGGATTAATCACCTCGACATTGACTACCAGGAAGTGTTGTTTGGATAATAGATTTCTTCAATGAAGCAATTACTCCTTTGGTAAGTTTTATACATAGGCTTATTGCCTTCACAGTAGACCTCAAATCCAAGGTACCCACAAAAACCTTCTTTGCCATCAGTGGTTTCAATTGGGTATGTTATGCGTAGACCAGTAGTTGAACTGACTCTGTGGCGATCATGCTAATGAGGAAACTAAATCTGACATGGAAAAAGTTTTTTTTTTTTTTTTTTCCCCATCAAAAATTGAACTGCCAGCCCATTTTGGTAGATTTGGCTAACAAGAATGAGAACTAGGATATATAAAAGGCTTGAGGGCATCATTTGATAGTTTTCTTTGTCTGTGTTATTGAGTTCAACTTGGCTTGGGTCTGTCAGATTCATCTCAGCAAATTCCAAAGCTAATAGTTGGATTTTACCACTGAAGCCAGATTCCAGAATTCAGAATTTAACTGTGAAACGTTTACGTATCAAATAAAGAATAAAGAGAACAGTCAAATAACTCCATTCATGATATCAGGATACTGAATTGAAAGGGATAAGGAAACAAAGGAGGGTTGATTAAGGGTAGTTCCTCAAAGTTGTAGAATTGTCTCCAGGTCAAACACGAATCTGAGTCCATCACTGGCTTTTTACCATGGGATATGAAGTCAACTAGCCATCCCGTGGAAATAACATTCAGACTATTGGACTCACTTATGCTCTATTTTAGTACCGAAGGGGAATCTCTAAAGGCTGGTTTCACAGGACAAAACATGAATGTCCAGTAAAGGCACAAAGCATATATGGTACTCGTACCGTCATTGCAGTGTTTGGAATGAGCCCCATCAAGACAGAAACACATGACAGTTGAACTGTTCAATCCGCAATTGCCTCCGCTGCTTTTGCAATCGGCACAACTCAGTCCAGACCATTCCAAAGAAAATCCTTGGGTCAACAACTTCGCATAGTCTTGAGTCTCCACAATCACACTTGAATTTTCCTCAGTTAATTCAACTGGTGCAAACACTAAGGACTCACAGGGCACCGGAGCGCTAAAACCATAATGCTTACCTCTAGGAACCAACGCGACAAAGGAGATCAGAATTGTTTGGTTGGCAGCGAAAGCACATGTAACTACACGTTTTGGATAACTAATAGAAATGTTTGCCGAGCAGTTGTAGAAGAACAGGAGATCAGAATTGGAGGATTTGAATGTTAAGGATGATCGGTTGAAAGAGAAATTTTGTTGGGGAGCAAAGCAAGTGGTGTCAAGCACCTCCATATCTAAAACCAAGTGAAATGACTGGTTGTCATAAGAGATGTCCTCAATGAGGTAATGGGCACCAGAGGTCTTATATATTGGCTTATTTCGCTCGCAAGTGACATCAAATCCCTTTTCACCGCAGAAATCATCACTTTTGTCAAGGATCCAGAATGGGTAGCTTATGTTTGGACCAGTACCGCAGTTTTGAGGCATGGAGGCTTCATATTTTGAATCTGCTGACAGAACTGACTCAACTAATATGGTGGAGATTGCAGAATGGATCACCACATGAAAGAATACTTCCAAACTCAACAAGTTGTGCAAAGCCATTTGATGGACAGAGTTGAAGAAGAACAAGAAGATTAAGAGTAAAAATTAGGAATATGAATGGGAGGGAATGAATGAAGAAAATCAATGCAAGTCACTATCAGATTTGAATGATTCTAAGTTTGTAAAAATGGTTTTGGTATTATTTTTATTTATGCATTCAAGTTGACTTGGCTCACACTTACAGTTACCCAGCCTTTTAAACTGGGTTGCAAACCTTGTACTAATTAATTTGCTTGCGGACCTCGTAATTGTGTAATCAACATCAAAGGTTGTGAAAACAACAATATATGTTTTTATATTTTTTTTATTTTTCTAGGACTATGGATGGCATATGAAATTGGGTCAAGTACCCATTTGTGAATTGTCCTTCTTGAAGCAACAGAAAATAAAAACTACAACGAAGTCAATGTGGGTGTCATACGAAATTTAAGTTCAAGAAGCCTAGGTTAAATCCTTGGTAAAACTACATAAAATGAGTGTTCGAGTACAAAAATATTTTAGCTAACCCTTTGTCATAATCTTGAGATACTATTAAAGAAGCTATGTGTAACATGTTCTATTTTCAGTTCGATAATCTCTGGCGTGTGGAGATTTTGTTGGAGCGTTAAGACTGTAAGTGATTGAGAAGACCATGTCATTAGTTTGCTGGAAGTGACCTTGTACTACTATTTTGTTGGCACATTTACCTATATACGATAGGATATTATGGGAACAAAGAGTCTACGTTGTGCCCTAAGGCAAAGCACGCGTGCTCTGGGGCCAATATCAGGGTCCATCCCAGGCCTGTTTATTTGATTTGAACTATTCCTCTTCTTCTTCTCGAGTAGCTGATTCGAGTAAAATCTCAAGTTGATCGGACATCTATAACTATGTGATCAACACATATTTGTCTTGAAAAAGAAACCTAGCTAGAATGATTTTAGATATGAGCTGTATGGTAACTGTGCTTCGATGCTACTCGTTTTCAAGTTTCAACATCATTCTTAATTTGCTTGGTTTCCAAAATCATGCAGCTCATTTCCAAAATCATTTTTGCTCGGTTTCTTTTTCAATACAAAATATGTGTCAATCACATGGTTAGAGATGTCCGACCAAACTGAAACTCTTCCATGGATCAAGACAGAAAATGAACAATTCGGATCAAATACTTCTAGGCCCGTTATTGGCTACACAACACGTGCGCTGTGCCTATAGAACCCTGTCCATTATGTTGACAAGTTTAAAATTATTACTCCAGAACAGAAGTCTTCTATAAAATAGGTCAGACTCTGTCCTATTGGACCCAATCAGAGGTCTTCTGTCTTAAATCAGGACTCTTCTCTCCTTTCGATTATTTTTATTTCTTAATTCAAGGAAGTTCATGACACTATGGTTGATTTCACTGTTGCCCGAGTAATTATTTTCCGTGAACACATTTAGCCCATTCATGTCACTACGGTTCGGATCATTGAAATTTGATCGAAAAATAGAAGGTCTGTATTTTGTTAAAATGCGGAATTCCTCACTGGATCAGTGGTGTGTGTGTATTTATATCTCCAAACTGAAAAAAAAATGAGGGTTGAGGCTACCATGCATAGTGGACATCGATGGCAAATTTCTTGGTTAGTAGGTCTAGCTTTGTAGGTAACTAGTAAGTACTTCCTCCGTCCCTTATTTATAGTCCAGTATTTCATTTTGGACTGTCCCTTGATAAGTGTCCATTTTGTAAAGTTAGTGGGTAAAAGTTGATGAATTGTCTATTTTGTCCCTAAAAGTAGATTCTATTTTGAAAAGTAAGTGAGTAAAAGTGTAATGATGATGGGTAAGTAGAGAAAGTGGAGGAAAAAGTTGATGTGAAAGGTATAATGATGATGTCTTTTTAATAAGTTGGAGTTACGAAACAGAACAATTAAAAAGGAACGGAGGGAGTAAATGATATTTTCACATAAAATACCATAAGTTCTAGTTAGAAGATTCAGTTGAAAAACCAGAAATTTGCAAATTCACAAACTTAATTAGTGTCTACACTAAATGAATTAAATGAGAGCTAGTTTAAGGACATGATTGGGCCGAACTCATCAGTTTCCACATCACTTTGAGATGATGACCTGCAAAAGTAACTACCTTTGATCATGTTGAAATGGCCTAGCAACAAATTCAGATGCATAAACAGGCCTGTTTAATGTGAGGGCGAACAAGGAAATGGACACATTTAATTATCATCTACCCACACCAACAACAAAAGAAAACAGAAAAAGCTAATTACAGAAACCGACGGGAGGAACCTAAGGATACGCAGGGTCCACTTCAGGTTCCGTACGGATTATCCAAGTCGTTTAATAATTTAAAAAAAAAAAATTGAGTGGGCCTGTGAAAAAACCAACTTAATTCGATACGTGTAGGTGCTCGATCAAATCTTTCATTTTTTCATTCAAATTTCGGATCCATGAAAAAATAGAAGATTGGATCGAGTATCTACATATATCGGATTGAACTGATTTTTTACGAGGCTTACTCATTTTTTAAAAAAAATTATTAAACGACTCGAATCATACGTGTGGAGCCCAGAGTGAACCGCTGTGGCCGTCGGTTTCTGTAGCAGCTTTGGAAGCAAACAAAGTATATGCTCGTCGTCCTTCCAAATGCTACCCTAAACAAATCATATATCCTCAGCCCCTTCGATTATATCTTCCGCACTATTATATCCCCTTATTCGACTCCCACGAAAGACATACTTCTCTAGGGTGAGATAGTTTCTTTTGTGAATTCTCTATTTCCATTGTGGATGACCAAGCTTCGAGTGAATTGAAGGGAGGAAGCTGGACATCCCTTGCCTCTAAAAAAAGTGCTTCCTACTAGTTCTAGAAAAAGAATAGAAAAGGTGATTTCATTAAGGCTCTGTTTGCTTTGATGTCAAACATTTTACAATGGAAAATAATTTTTGTGGAAACGGTTTCCATATAAACATTTTTTTTACTTTTAATTTTCGATATTTGGATTACATGATCTTTTCTCTGGGTCAAATTGATTCAGCTCTCTTACATTCGTGTTGGCACTCCTGGAGTGCTCTTTAATTTGGTGGAGGGTGAGGTGGTGAACCGCCAATGGTGGGAAGCACAAGAGAGACAAAATAATGAAAATCGAGAAACACTTGCTGGTGCGTGAGAATTAAGGAGGAACATTGCCCTCATAGCAGGTCGATCGATTTCGGAAAATAACTAATAACTGTTCGTCACTTAAGTAATTTGATGGTCTCGAATAAAATCGTTTTCCCCCAAAAAGATTTTACTTGATTTTTAAGCAGTCAAACAAAAAAAAATGCTCGAAAATATTTTGCATCCATACAAACACAGCCTATATTTCTTAGATTACGAGAATAAAGTAGGTAATGGATTCGAGTCTTGCCATAGGACTTCCCTACCTCTTAGATTACGTTTCTTGCACGTACATAAAAATAAGGAGAGAGAGAGAGAGAGAGAGAGAGAGAGAGAGAGAGAGAGAGAGAGAGAGAGAGAGGACTTACCTGAAGGATGACACCGGCCAGAATGAGGCCTATCAGTGCAAAAGCACTTGAAATGATATGTAGCCAAATCAAACCCACACCTACCTCCGCTATCCTCACACCTACTGCAATTCGGAGCCGTCCATTTTACCAAGAAACCCCTCCTCAGCGCACTCAAATAATCCCTTATCACATCACCACTCACCGATTCAACTGGCGCTAGCACCTCCGTTTGGCAACTCTGCAATCCATATCCCAGGTTCCCATCATTCCCAAACATAGCCAATCCCCCATTCCCATTCCTATTCTCCTCTCCACACCCAATTCTGTACTCCAAAAGATTTTCACCCAACGAGGAACAATTTGAAAGCAGATACAAATCCGAACCATTCGAAACAACACTGAAATTATCCACCTCTAGTGATACGTTACTGATTGGAGGCCAACAATCGTGCTTTAAATTCCAAACCGCGGTGTTGCTTAGCCGGAGGGTCTGCCATCTGTAAAGAATTTCTTGGATTGTGTAATTGTTGTTGGGTGTTTGGAGAATTGGGTAGTTGTTGTTTTGGCAATTGAGCTCAAATCCAGGGTACCCACAAAAGGGTTCTTGCTTATTTTTAATCCAGAAAGGATATCTTATGGTTTGGTTGCCACAGTTTTGGGGTACACAGGCTTCATATTTCGAATCCCCACTAGAAATTGTGGAGGTCCTGATAAGGAAAATGAATATAGTAAAGGGTAAGGAGGGTGTGAGGGGAGATAGGCTTTGATGCTTCATTTGGAAGGATGTTGAGGTAGCAAGAGATAGAGATATATAGGTAATGAAGATGACAGAGTATGTGGGAGAGAGAGATGTACCTGGGCTTGGAACTTAGTGATTTGCTCTTGCCTAAAGTTTTTGCTTCAAAACTTATTAGGTGTTATCAATTAATTTGGGACCACTGAAAATTTGTCCTATGTTAACTTGAACCTTGCCTGGACACTAGTTATCAATTATTTATATATTCAGAGAGAGAGAGAGAGCGCGTGCGCAGGGTGTGGGGGGAAAGATAAGATGTATAGAGAGTGAAGACAGAGAGAGAGAGAGAGCGTGCGTGGGGTGGGGGGAAAGATAAGATGCATAGAGAGTGAAGATGACTAGGTATGGATGGAGGAGTTGCCATGTGTACTGTGTAAAAGGTTGTTTGACTTTGTATGCAAGTGGGACTGTGGGAATTTGAGGTTTAGATTTTTTTCACTTGACATATCGTAGAAATCCCACGCTACCGTTAAAATATTTGATCAAGTGTCGAAAATGTCATTCCTTCATTTCCATATATTACAGTAGAAATTCGAGTAAAACTTCCTTTGATGGGAAGTACTTAAATGAGCAAATCCAAATCTACGCATAAATTTGAGTAAATAGGTTATTATTTGCATGGTTGTATATTTGAGAAGGATGAAATGGTCTCGTCATATTTGAGAGAAAAAAAATGGAGTCTTTCTTGATTTGAGCATTTAAAACTTAATTAGATATAGGTTTGAGTCAAAATTAGGAATGAATTTTGAAAGGTCTTCTTAAAATTTTGATTTTGATCGAGTCCAAAACAAGAATAAGGAGTGGGATAAGAAATGGAGAATCATTTTTTACCAGAAGAGAAAAATAATCTCAACGGTCTAGATTAGCTAATGCTAAGGTGCAAGTAATCCCCCTTTAGTTCAATTCTTATTTTAGTCCCACGTGGCAAACATGAGACTAGCTAATCTTGAGGGATATGTGGCCCCACAAGTTGCCGTAAGAATTATAATCCCACCATCAAACATGCCCTAATGTGTTGAAACAGAATGATAAGCATTGAATTTCGTTGGGAAATTTGAAGCCCTTTTAACTTATGTCTATAGAGTTAAATGTCAATAAAACTGCAAGGCCCAGGGTATAATTTACCCTCATTTGGTGTTCATATCTGCCCCATATCTTAGACTATTGAATTATTGTGCCCTTTGCCTTTGTAGGACACGGTAAGAAAAGTCTTACAAATTGACTAACCTTTTCCGACCATACTGACAATCTTGAACTATTGACCTGTGATTTGGGAATGGTTGAATTTATTTGGTTTGGCTCTGTGCTATTACTGGAATTAAATTTATCATTACTAGAGATTATCATGACTAAAGGTTGGATATACGTAATGCATGTGCAATTTGAATTTTATTAGTGTTTTTCTACGGTCGGTGTAGAATTTAGATTTTTGCTTTTTTTATATTTTACGCATGCATCGCATGTGCAGCTGCTTGACCTCTCGTCTAGTAATAAGAATATCAAATGTATGACCTTGATCAGGTTGATAAAATGAAAATCCTTCTACTATCTGCAAAAGAAAAAGGTGTTTTTAGCAAAATTAAGAAGGGAAGAAGGCCATGGCTTTGGAGCACAGTTTTAGCAATTGAGTTTAAACCGTATTTTTATAACCCACTCTTGAGAAATTTTAATTTTCAAGTTTTAAACAAATCACCAAAACAAAACATTACCAAACATTACAGCAAATATTTGACGGGATTTGGATTGAAGTGCTGGTTGGTCATTTGAAAACAAACCCAAATAAGGTAAAAAAAAGAAGATCTTTTTAGGATCCGTTTGATTGGAAAGAAAATTATGCTAGAAAGTAAAAATGAGAAAAAATAAAGTGAATTTTTTTTAATTTTCTTACATGTGTTTGGTTGAAATGATTTTTTTTTAAGAATCTTGCAAGAAAAAAAAAATTTACTAACTTACCCTTAACATGCATAGTGGATCATGATAGAAAAAGAAAAGTTATGGACATAATAGGAAATGTCATAAAATGTGACAATTTTCACAAGAAAATAATTTTTTTTTTGTTTTTTTTAGCAAGAAAGTATGAGCTATGTACTCATGCTTTAATGGGTTGTACAAGAAAATTCATTTTCTTACACTTTTTTTGTATTTTCATGCTAATCAAACATTAGAAAAGTATAATTATTTTCTCTTGCATTTTTTTAAATCACTTTCAGCCTATTCAAACATATCCAAGAGAACTTTAAGAGAGAGAGAGAGAGAGAGAGAGAGAGAGAGAGCTTCATTGTACATTAAAACTGTAATTTCAACTCTCATAGTCAAGTTTGCAAGTTCGACTCTCATATTCATCCAAAAAAATAACAATGCTACGTATACTCCTACCGACCATTTCTCTCTCACGTATGTATTGGCCTCACAATTAATGGGCCCCACACATATGTGAGAGAAGAGTGTCGGTAGGAGTTTTCCTAGATTTATTGCCCACAAAAACCCGTAAGCCCATTAAAAGTTTATTTGTTCGTTAACGCTGGAAAAAAACTAGTCAATCGAGGTGTGCATAAGTTGGATGTATACTCAATTACTAGAAGATCGGAAGTTTGAGTCTTCCCATCTGTATATGAGTGGTCTTCTGTTGGAAGATATAAGCGATGAAAAATGACACAAGTTTTAAAAATTGTCATTCATTTTGGGACGGGGAGTAATGATCTAGCTCTCGTATCGATTTTTTTTTAACAAAAATGTAAAATCTCATCATTTAAGTGCTGGCATCAATCACCTCATTCTGTTTTATTTAGTGCGAGGCCCATTCTAAAGGAATTTATTGTGGCCAATTCAGCGTTTTTTTTTAATTTATCGGTAAAAATGAAATTTATTAAAAACATGAAAAGGGAAAAGGATCCAACAAAGACTTGGACGATACATCACAAGGGCATAGCCCGGAACACTCAAGAGTTTACAAGGGTCCAAAACAAATAGACACTATAAAGCCCAACCCTACATCCAAAATAAACAATGACAGCCTAAACACCCAAATCCGGCCCAAACCTTGAACCGGCCCACCCAAACCAACCCTCAAAGCTTAACCACTTCAACATCCAGAGTTTTTATGCACAATTTTGTGTTTATTATTTGAGCAATGCTACGAACACAACTTTGAAACAAAACTTCAAACGCAAATTGTTTCCGGAGTTGTCTATGTGCATCGAACCGCTCCAAACGTAGTTGATCCAGACTGTATTTGTAGACTTTTTGATATTATTGCGGTTTAAAACTCGTAAAGGTAACTGTAACTGTGACCAACTTTCAGGCAACGGGCCTACTTGTAGTCCCTTACAGCTCGTTTAGATGGTAAGAAAGTAGAAAAAAAGAAATGGGTAGGGTTTCTCGCCAAATCTCACCAAAAGTGGAGAGAAACTGTGAGAAACAAAATGGAGCAAAAAACGCCTCCTCCTTTCTCACTCTTCTTTACTCCATATTTGTTTTAGTCATCTCATTAAAGAAAGAGTATTCTCCTTCTTTCCTTTTTTTTTTTCCTCACAATTTCACGCAATCCAAACAGGCTGTTAGGGCGGCGCATGACACCACCAAACTATGGAGGGTCAATTGGTTGGCAAATTGTTGAGAAATTGTTCACGAATTCTGAGTTCAAGGGAGACAAAAGGAACTTCCATGCCGGTGGTCAGAATTATCACTCGTATTCAAGTTTTCAACATATTGACGGAGGAGGGATCGCAAATTAACTAGTAGCTCATTGTTGACTTTAGGTGATTGGGAGAGATACTCAAGTGGCAAAACCCATGTAGGGAAATATTCATAATCAGGAATTAATGCCTTAATTAGGTGATCGTTGACTTCATCCAAAAACGACTTAGTCTTCTACGTTTACTGATCCGATCGAACGCAGACATCTCACAGGACCATGTCTGACATTTGCGCACAGATGAATCCCACTTCTCACTCACACGAACAAAATTATTATATAAGCATTACAAATGGGGTAAAATTTCGTATGAACTAACTCAATACAAAAATTTCATTCATTCGTGAGTGAAAATCCAACCCATGATTAAAAACTTTTTAAGATTTCTTATTACCAGCCAGTACACCACTCCTGATTAATAACTTAATATGTGTGGGCTTGTCTCACGATAATGATGATGGCTTTCGGCTTAATTGATGCATATAATTTCCGCAAATTTGTAAATATAATTGGAAAATTGGGATCTCTACGTAGGCATGCTCAGAAATCTTTACCTTAGTAATGAAAAATGTATTTTCCTCGCTAAAATTTCCACGCTAAAGTACCTTTTGACAAGGTAATCTGTTTTTCTCGCTAGAAAAGACGAGGAAATTGAATTTTGTCACGGAAAATATACATTGCCAGATTTTGTCGCAATAGCTCTTTCTTGTGTAGCGGCTCAAATTGCAATCCAACCTCCCATGGCCTTAAAATCGCCTCTCAGGGCTTCATCATTTTGGCTTCAATTGCTCACAAAATGCAGCCAAGAACTTGCAGCCCAAATTTTGGCATATGCGCGTATAGTGCTACAGCTATGGCAAGTACCATATAATTGCAAGGAGAAATTCAAAGTGTTTTGTTCCGAATTACTGAACATGAATTTTTCTTCCAAAGCTATACTGAAAACAGAGGTTTTATGCCTAAAGTTTTCTCAAATTCAAATGGAAAATTGTATACCAAAAGCATCTCAAATTCCAACTTGAACTATGTTGACTTGATTCTAATATCGGACTTGCTCCTGTTTCCTTTTTTGGACCTAATCAGAGATACGTAGGCAACCTACTCAAATGGGTGCATGCAGTCACGAAGTTAGGAAGATTTAGGATTGGCATATGATTGGTAAATGAGTGAGTGCCAACCTAGTTGGGATGTACTCTTCTTACAATGATGCAGCGATTCCCAAGTTTATAAATGAATCTCAAATGTTCACCAAAATACTAAAGTAGCCATAGATTGCTCGCTAAAAATTAAATTATGTAAACATGAACCACGCACATTTGGTTTGATCCATACCATGGGTACGTAGGAAGCCTAGATTCTTATCTAAGTTTAGTCGCTAAAATAAACAAAACTCAATCCCCCTTTCCTCTCTCACGAAAAGAGACTGACGATAAAGAATAGTTGGAATAGATTGATCAAAGTGTTTTTTTTTTTTTTTTTTTAACGAAAGATATAATTAAGAGATATGTTATATCTTGAATGGGTCCGAATCACTTAATAAAAACTTAACGTGATTTATTTTCACGTGGGTGAGATTATGTTGAGCAAACGATCAAATTTTTCCCTAACATTTACCAGTGAACATTCTGGACAAAATAGAGATGAGGAGCAATAAGCCACTAGGTGGAAAAGGTGTTCGGCATGAAGTGACGCTAGTGGTGCACTGCCGGTGGAAAACTACACTAATCGTGAAGATAAGCATTCAAATCCAAACCTTTCGTGAGCATGCTTTCCACTTTGGGGTGGTGGACAAAAGGCCAAACAAGGTTAAGGTCTTATCTATGGATTTTGATTTCCTCAAAAAGAAAGTAGTAATAATGCTAAAACTGTTTTTGTTAGTGTCAAAATTCCAAGACATAAAAGTCTTGTACACTACACATGGTACAAGCCTTTTGTATACTAGAGTTTTGATATCAACAAAAACAAATTTGACATTATCATTTCTCAAAAAAAAAAAACTCAAAACAGGAACTGACGTTTGTGTTGTGCGCAAGGGCACAACATGGGTGTTCTGTGGCAAATGTGGGCATATCTTTTAGATCCTGTAATATCCGAGACATTCACTTTCCTGTGTTGTTGAGTAGGTCGTCCACATAAAAAAAAAAAAAATCAAACCCATCATCAAACCACATAAAAATTGGAAAAGTTGGACCGCTAAATGAGATTGAAAACATATATAGGGTAAGATAAATATGCGCCGATCGTAGTTACCAGCCTCCCATCGGCATAAATTTTGCATGGATGACCTACTCAACGAGCTTAAGAAAGTGGGCGTCTTTGATTTTGTCACCAGGTATGGGACGGACTTGTAATTGCCGCATTAATCCCCTATTGCACAGCACACAGATAGTAGATAATAGATCCTGTAACAACTCAGGTCCTCAAGCACCACGACCAAGCTAGGCATAACTAAAATTTGAAGGATTTACGCCACCACATCAATATAAACAACAAACAACTATCGGAAGCCATTCTCCACTTCCCTAAAGATTTACACTTTTTTCTAATACACCATCCACATACCCTTCTCTTCAACTCACCTTACCCTTCTTCTTCTTCCCCTCCCTTAATTTCTTTTCGGCCCTCCCTCAATTTCTTTTCGGCCCTCCCTGTTTTTCCACAACCAAACAGTTCCAACACCTTTTGTTACTGGCCTCTCCTCCCATCAAGTTTGTCTTGTTTTGAGTGCAAAATATAACTCAATTCTCTTAGCACCTCACATGCACACACATGTACCCCTATTAGGCTTTCCATGCAACAAACATACATACATATATATATTATACCGTCCGCATCCCATAAGGGATTCACCGCGCGGACCTCCCATTTTCCAAGCAAATTTCAATAATCCGAGCTGCTCAAAGTGATCAAAACGTGATTTTAAGGGTACTGGCGATAAATCAGCAACAAAAAATGATCGAGAAGGGCTTGATCAGAACAGTGTTTTATTGAACGGTCCAGTAAAAAACTGCTCAGATCAAGCCCTTCTCGATCTTTTTTTTGCTGATTTCTAGCGGATACCCTTAAAATCACGTTCTACACACTTTAAAAGCGGCTCGGATCATCGAAATTTGCTCGGGAAAGGGGAATCCTGCACGGTAGCACCGTGAGAGATCCCTCATTGGATCTGTGGTGTGTGTGTGTGCGCACACACACACACACACATATATATATATATACACACACACATCTTTTTAGGTCCAGTCGCCTGGATTTTTTTATGGTCTGGATTTCTCATTTTCCAATCGATTTGTGATGATTCGAGTTGCTCAATGTGTTCGAAACGTGATTTTAAGGGTACCCGTGAGAAATCAGCAAAAAAAAAATGATCGGAAATGGTTTGATTCGAGCAGTTTTTTACTGAACCGTTCAATAAAAAACTATTCGGATCAAGTCCTTCCCGATCATTTTTTTTGCTGATTTCTCGCGAGTACCCTTAAAATCATCTTCTGATCACATTGAACGGCTCGGATCATCGAAATTCGATCGGAAAATGGGAGGTCCGGACCTGAAAACAACTGTGTGTATATGTGTGTGTGTGTGTGTGT
>BPLS01000714.1:1226927-1238283 GCA_019656275.1 Rhododendron kiyosumense
TCACTAAGCACCTCGGTACCGATTGAACTAATTCCTTCCAATCGGTAACGAGCTCTTATCAGTTCTGAACCTTGTATTCTCCCTGCCCTGGGCTATAGCTTGGCTATGACTTGGCCGCGGCTTTGCCCGGTCTGTTTTGCTTCTGCCTAGGCTGGATGTTGGCCACGCCTTGGCCATTAGGCCTTTAACGCTCCTTCTTAGGCGATTCGCCTGCAAAACAACACCAAAACATTCTACGAGCAAAAATCATTAAAAACAACTAATTAGCACTTAAATTGACACTAAACCTAGTTACTAGCGCACCCTATATTCCATTTCCGGGTGCTTATCATGTAGATGCTGACATAATCTGTCACCATCTGAATGTTGACCCTCAGCATAAACCAGTTATTCCGAAGAAACGTAGGGCAGCCGTACAACACGTAGATGCTGTTGTTGAGGAGGTTAATCGATTGCTTGAGGCAAAAGCAATACGTGAGGTACACTACCCTGAGTGGCTCTCCAACACCGTGGTCATGAAGAAGAAGAATGGGAAGTGGCGTGTCTGTGTAGACTTCACAGACTTGAACAAAGCTTGCCCTAAAGATAGTTTTCCCCTCCCAAGGATAGACCAGTTGGTTGACGCAACAGCTGGCTATGAGCGAATGAGTTTCCTTGATGCGTATCGAGGATACCATCAAATTGCTATGTTTGGGCCAGATCAGGAAAAGACGTCTTTCATCACCCCACGGGGTTTGTACTGCTATAGTGTCATGCCGTTTGGGCTGAGAAACGCAGGGGCGACATACCAAAGGCTTGCGACTACCATGTTCAGAGAGCTGCTTGGGAAAACTATGGAGGTTTACATAGACGATATGGTGGTGAAAAGCCGAGACAAGCGAGGGCATATTACAGACTTGAGAGAAGTCTTTGAGATCCTGAGGAAGTACAAATTGAAACTCAACGCCTCGAAATGTGCGTTTGGGGTTGGTTCTGGCAAATTCCTAGGGCACTTGGTCACTATGAGGGGAATTGAAGCTAACCCAGATCAGATTGCGGCCTTGCAGAGGCTACAAAGTCCCAAAACCACGAAGGAGGTCCAGAGACTAACTGGCATGGCGGCAGCACTCAATAGATTTATCAGCAGATCAAGTGACAAGTGTAGGCCCTTCTTTCAGTTGTTGAAGAAAAGGGAAGGATTTGAATGGGGAGCAGAATGTGAGCAAGCTTTCCAGGACCTGAAGAAGTATCTGGCCGAGCCACCACTTCTGTCAACCCCGCAGCCAGGTGAGTCCTTGATTTTGTACTTTGCTGTTTCTGAGCATAATATGAGTGCAGTCCTGTTAAGGGATTTGGGAATTGAGCAAATCCCAGTATATTATGTTAGCAAGACATTGCTAGATGCAGAGACGAGATATCTGCCCCTAGAGAAACTTGTCCTGGCGCTTAGGATAGCGACGAGAAAGCTGCCACACTATTTCCAGAGCCATAGGGTGGTGGTGTACACTGAATTTCCACTGAAGTCTCTGCTACGAAAGGCAGACTTTTCAGGAAGAATCTCGACGTGGTCCGTCGAGTTGAGTCAATATGATATTGATTATCAACCGCGAACAGCAATCAAAGGCCAAGTGTTGGCTGATTTTGTGGCAGAGTTTTCTCCCACGGTAGCTCCCCTGCCTCCTACGAAAAAGGGACAGGAGAGTAGAACATTATCCGCAAGGGATAAAGTCTCAGCTGAACAGGATGATACGGAATGGAATTTATTCGTTGACGGATCAGCTTGTAATACTGGTTCAGGAATTGGTGTTGTTCTCTTTCCTCCTGGAGGAATTATGATGGAACTGTCTGTTTGGCTGGGATTCAGCGCGTCGAATAACGTGGCGGAGTACGAGGCACTCCTAGCTGGATTAAGAAGTGCGAAGACTCTGAAGGCAAAAAGAGTTAGGGTGTATTGTGACTCGCAGCTTGTGGTAAATCAGTTGTCCGGCGAGTATCAAGCCCGAAATGAGAAAATGGCGGCATACGTGGAAGCCGCCAAAGATTTACTTGACACCTTCGAGAGGGTCCACATTGAACAGATAAGTTCCGGACAAAATGCACATGCCGATTCACTGGCATGGCTGGCTGCAGCGGTTCCAACCGAACTCAAGCGAAGAGTTGCAGTTGAGTATCTGTCTGAGCCGAGCATTGGGAGAAGCGTGGAGTTAGTTTTGGAAGCGAACCAAGGTCCGAGTTGGATGGACCCAATCGTGGAATTTTTACGAGATAAAATACTCCCCATTGACAAGAAGGAGGCACATAAGGTCAAAACCAAGTCCGCAAGGTTTTGGCTGTCCCCAGAAGGAAAGCTTTACAGAAAGTCCTTCACGGGCCCATATTTGCTGTGCGTGCACCCCGAGATGGTACAGAAATTTCTTCACGAAATACATGAAGGAACATGTGGGAGTCATGCTGGGGGAAGATCCATTGCCCACCGAGCAATTACCCAAGGCTACTGGTGGCCACATATGCAGGAGGATGCAAAAATGTATGTTAAAATTTGTGAGAAGTGTCAGAAATTCTCACCAATGATTCGAACACCAGCGGAGGATCTGGTGCCTTTGACGAGTCCTTGGCCGTTTGCTCAATGGGGAATGGATATCGTAGGTCCATTGCACAAGGCAATTGGGAATCGAAAATTCCTTTTAGTTGCGACGGATTACTTCACCAAGTGGATTGAGGCTGAACCGCTGGCTAAAATCACCGAACCCATGATAGAAAGGTTCGTGTGGAAGAGTATTATTACTCGATTTGGGGTCCCCTATTCTTTGATCACTGATAATGGGTCCCAATTCCAAAAGAAATTTAAGGCCTTTTGTGCCCAGTACGGAATCCGAAATTACTATTCAACTCCAGCTTACCCCCAGAGTAATGGGCAGGCAGAAGCATCTAACAAAACCATTCTTGATGGGATCAAGAAGAGGTTGGATAAAGACAAAGGGAAATGGCCCGATGAATTGCCCCTTGTTTTATGGGCACATAGGACAACACCGATGAAGTCTACGGGAGAGACCCCCTATTCATTGGCATACTGTACAGAGGCAGTTATACCTCTGGAAGTGGGACTTCCAACCAACAGGACTGTGTTGGTTGAAAGTGGGGGCAATGACAGAGCCCTTGAAATTGAGCTTGATCTCGCCGAGGAGAGGAGAGAAAAAGCCCTAGTCCATTTGGCCTCTTATCAGGAACAACTGATGAAGAGCTACAATAAGCATGTTCACCCTCGAGAGTTTGGTGTTGGGGACCTTGTACTACGAAAGGTGCTCGGCAACACCAAAGCAGCCAACGAAGGCAAGCTAGGGGCCAACTGGGAAGGCCCATATCGGGTAACAGAGATTGTGGGCATTGGGGCCTACAGATTGGTTGATCTGGACGGCATCCCAATTCTGAGGCCATGGAATATTCATAATCTGAGAAAATTCTTTGTTTAAAAGAATTTAGTTGGCTAGCACTACGTGGTTGTGTGGGAATTACGAATAAAATTCTCTTGTGTTTTTTACTCTGTTTTAATTGTAAGGGGTACGAATAACGCCCCCTTAAGTTCAGTCTATGAATAAAGACACTCTTTTCCTCACAGTATATTTAGCTTTTTGAAATATTTGGTTTTTTAGATATGAAATACGAATACTGACTTTCTTTTCCTTATTCATATTGGGGAGCATGGGATTGGCACGAACGCCATAAACGAATATATCTATGCTTGATAGCTTGACAACCGCGCACAAATAAATGTACCCCAAGTATGAAAATACTTGGGCTGCATACAAGCTGTTCGGGCACTATCACTTGAGTAAGTGATTGTGCTAAAAAGTATGAGATACTATAAGTCCGAGAAACTTACAGTTAACCTTTATATTAAATTCGATTTAAGTTCGAGGAATTTTAAGAAACATCTGGTATGAGATACCTATAAGTACGAAACACTTATAACATGCCTGAGTACGAATATACTCTGAGGCTTGCATACGTAAACATGCAAAGTAATCAAGTACGAAATACTTGATTCTGAAAGGCATAATGAGACATGTCAAATACTTAGTAAAATCCAAGTACGAGAAACTTACCCTAAGTACGAGAAACTTACCCCAAGTATGAAAAATACTTGGGATGCATATAGAGCACATACGGCTGTTCGGATACAAACATTTGAGGCTTGCATACGTGAACATGCAAGAAATCAAGTACGAAAGGCTTGGTTCTGTTATGACGAAATATGTCAAAACAGAAGATAAACAATTTTAAGTTCGAACATACTTAAGGAAGGTCCAAGTACGAAATACTTGCAGAAGGCTACAAACGAAAAAAAATCAGAAGCCACGAAGAGCCGAACAAACGGATGAAATCCAGAGTCACGCCACGAAGGGCCAAGTACTTGTTTCATCACAAACAAAAAAGAAAAAAAAGATATCAAAGTCAGGTGCCTCGTAGGGCTGGAATAAACTACGGTCACGTAGAACCTGCATAGTTGTTTGGGGGAGTTGATCTCGTTTATCAGTTACCTTAATCCAGGTTTTGGATCTCAGGGAGTACATCTGCCGTAACGCCCTCAGCGGCATCGCTTCCCTCCTCAACGGCAGGTTCATTAACAGCTTTCTGGACCGATTCTTGTTCGGTCCCTGGC
The DNA here is from genome assembly GCA_019656275.1 of Rhododendron kiyosumense. NCBI lineage: Eukaryota > Viridiplantae > Streptophyta > Magnoliopsida > Ericales > Ericaceae > Rhododendron > Rhododendron kiyosumense. Next base: position 1,231,567 of record BPLS01000714.1, read on the forward strand.
CCTTGTGGCCCCACCTGATTTTCTTCATCAGCTTCAGCAAACTCATCAATTTGCTAGTCCACATCATCAGCTGGGGCATCACTCTGCTCCTCAGCAGCTGCTGCACGGTTACTGGGGAGATCATTCTCGATCCACAAGGGAGAATCTTCTGCAACGCCGACCTTGGCCAAACAGGCCTCCCAGCTGGAAGCCCAAATTTGATCCTGGATGGCTGGCATCTGCTCCACGTAGCTGGCGGTTGTGGCATCAAAGCCCTTCTCATATCCAGCCTCGAATCCAGCATCAAAAGCGGCCTTTTTGATGTTATCAATCTCGGCCAGGGCTTGCTTGAGGTTGTCCTCAGCAGTCTCGAGGTTGCCCTTAGCCTCGGCATAATCCGCTTTGGCATTGTCTCTTTCTCTCTCGAGCCTCGAGACTGTTCGGAGCAACCTTGTGTTATCAGTCAGCAGCTTGACTCTTTCTGTTTCAGCAGCTTGAAACTTCTGTCCTAGAGTCATCATCTTTTGAATAAACTATACAAACAGCAAACAAAGGGTTAAGGAAAGTCCTAACCACTATAGCAAGAGGCATTGTTATAAAAGAGAATGAGTTTACCTTAATCCCGCTAACGAGACCAGTGGAAACAAGCTTGTCTGCTGGGGATGCGGCTTCCTTCTGCATATCGACAGGCAAGGATAGAGCCTGTGCCAAAGCCAGTGCAGTCTCTGAGGAGCTGGCACTGTCCCCGACGTGAACGGGGCGATCACCCCTGATCAGTGTGGGGGCCCACATTTGGGGGAGTACCTGGAGAGGGGGTGATCGTGGTTCGCTGATTTCTGTGTCAGCTGGCACCTCAGATGAAGATGGGTCCTCAGCCCTTAGGCGTTTGTCCCTGTGGGCGTCTTCAGCACCAAGGGAACTGTCACGTTCAAGTGTTGATGAGGATGACCTTGTGGACCCCCCTCTGGTGCGACGAGATCGTGGGGGAGGAGCTCCAGTGGACGCCACCCTGGTGGCAGCACCACGTCCCCTCGTTGGGACAGTTAGGAGGGAGCTGAGGTCGAGTGGCTGACGAGCCATTGTACCTGACTCAGGAGAAGATCGAGAGTAGCCCGAGGAGGATGATTGGCTTGTGATGCCAAGGGGGATGAGCTGCTCGGTCTGATGGTCAGGTACAACTTGCCTTCTCCTTGACCTCCTGAGCACTACACGAGTTGCGGGAATGCCTACAGGTATGGTCACTTCACCCGGCTGTCCGGCAAGTGTGACCTCGGCCTGCAACCTTGAACTCTGAGGTTGAGGAGCTGTTGAAGTGGAGGCGCCGCTGGTGCTCGGGTTAGCCAATCTCCTGTCTATAAATCCTTTGTAAGCAGGGTCGTAGCCTAATAGCACGTTGGCGTCACGACCCCGACCATAAGTTGGGGAGCCTGGTTCCCCTTTGTATCTTAAGATCCTGTTGATCTCTGCTGTTCGGACGTAGCTGGGTTCAGCTCTGGGACGCTTGTTTGTTTGCGTTACTCGCTGCACGGCAGAAAGCACAATAAAGTTAGGCAAAAACTACAAGGAAAAGTGGAAAGTGGAAAAAGGAGCATACGTGGGTAGCCCCATATGTGGGGGCAGTGGAAGCCCACCACTTGGCTGTCTTCGCCTACTGGTTCAAATGCTCTAGTAACGTAGAGAAAGTCGATCTCGTGATCGCGAGCAGAGTCTGGTAGATTGAGCACGAGACGCTTCTCTGCTTTCCTAACTTTGAAATATAAGGTATTATAGTCGGTGTTTAGCACGATGCTATACCACCACTGGATGTCCCAGATCCCCAGTTGGGTCCCCAATATTCTGTTCAAAGCTACTACCCCCATTACTAGTCTAAAGAAGTTAGTGGAAACTTGCATCGGTGTAAGTCGATACCAGTTTAAAACCTGGCGGAGTAATGGATGGAGGGGGAATCTTACTCCCCCCTCAACAATGGCAATAATGGGAATACACATCCTATCCCATGTGCCCCCATCTCTATCTGCATCTAATGGGGCAAGTTCAAGCCCTACATTGTCAGGGACGTTATAATCTCTCCTAAAAGCCGCCATGGCTGACGGGGTTTCACAGAGCTTTCTAAATTTTCCGGGTTTTGGGCAACTATCATCCATATTCGCCATTGGAATATGTAGAAGAAAGCTATGAAACAATTGAAAACTAATAGGGATACGAATAAATCCCTGGGAACAGATGAGCTAGAGAAAAAGAGCTTACGATGAGAGGGGGCGGAGAGGCTCACGAGATGAACTACCGCGGTGTCTGGTGTTGAGAGAGAAATACGCAGACAGTGGCGATGGCGTTTCGAATCGCTCAGAACAGTAGGAGGCGAGAAGGGGTTTTTTTGACTTATAAGAAACTAAAAGCCCTTTTCAGAGGTTTAACGAGGACGAACGGAGACGAAACGTCTCTCTCTCTACGCCGTTACGAGATAAAGTAACGGAAAGCGAAAGACGTGCTAACGACGTTTGGAAGAAACGTTAGTTCAAATTTAATGCGAGGCGTACGAGATACGCCACGTGGAGTCATTACCCCGAGACGGTATAATGACGAAGCCGCCAAAAACATCGAAGGGTATTAAACGTGATGACTGCCCGAGGTTGGACGAATATGGTCCAGAACTGTTGTTTCTGAAAAGCCTCACCCATTGCCCCCGAACAGCGGCAAACGGACGAGGCTGGGGAGCAATTGTAGGGAGGTATTCTCGAACAACAATAATTAGTTACCGAGCACGTGATGCAACGGGGGCACGTCATAGGCATGATAAGCTTATCGCCGGACAGTGCGATGAACGGCTATGTGGACCAGTGACATGAGAAGTTAATGGCCCAGGTTGTCTGTTCGGCTGATAAGGACAAAGGACCTGTGAAGTCGTCTGTCCAGTATAACGACATGGACCAGTTGCATGTGGGGTCATTTCGGAAAAGAGGTAGCCGAACAGTGGAGGAAGTTGCCCTAAATCGTGTTGTGGCAAGAATACTCCAGAATGGTAATATTCCGTAAAAGGATAAGATCCCGGGCATATAGGATCGAGGCTAGAGACCCAACGTGAGTGGGGTGTTCGGATAATTATGGAAAAGAGTCCCAAAAGGACTGAAAGTCCTATAAAGATTAAGATATTATACAGATAAGGGAACGAGAATCCATAAGATATTAGGTTTCCTATACGAGGCAGGGATCCTAGGGCAATTGGGATGCTTGGGCAGCAAGCATCCGTGAATCTATAAATACGAGGTAAACCTGGAGGTAAGGGGGGGTGATATTGGACCATCTCTTATTGCTTTCCTACTGATAATTAGGGTTTCTTACTAATACGCGATACTAACTTAGGCATCGGAGGGCCTTTGCCACGAGAGGCAAAGGTGCACTCACCCGTTGTCTGTTTTGCAGATTAGGGTTCCGACGAAGAATTACGGTTCCGGTGTAGAGGCACGTGAAGCCGCTGCAAATTGGTGTTGTTCAGAACACTAATTGTTTTCATCCCCCTACAAATAATTTCTGCATAAGACCTCACATATGATTCCTTGTGAAAAAATTCATGGACAAAAGCCTCAGGTTGCCTTTTGTCTTTCACTATAGGAGTAATCCCATGTGGGCATGGAATACCAGTGACATCCCACTTTCTACAACTACAACTATGCCTTGCCAAGTCAGAAACATGTGTCATCATACCATCTCTCACCTCATATATCCCATTCCCAGCATATGTCGCTTCCCATAATCGAGCTTCCTCTTTCAGCTTCTCCAAAGTTGATTGAATCTTGGGACATATAACTCCATTGCATGTTGCAATCCAACTTCTTTTCTTCTCAAGCTTGCTCATAAGTTGCCTTCTGATCATCTCCATCATCGTTATAATTGGTTTATCCCTTGCATCTTTTATGTATTGATTGAATGACTCAAAGATGTTATTTGCTAGCATGTCAGACTTAGGCCTTGTGCTAAACATTGATCTACTCCACAAATTGGCAGGCACTTTCATCAACCATTCAAATGCCTCTTTGTTGATAGCTTTAATCTGCTGCATATTGTCATCCCATTCTCGGACAGTGTATGAACGAGCAGTAGCCCATAGAAGGTCTTTTAGGTCTTTTCCCTTATAGAGAAGCTTGAAGTTGGCATACATGTGTCTTACACAGAATCTGTGGTCTACACTTGGCAGCATTTGATTGAAAGTCTCAACCAAACCCTGCAAAAAACAAATCTGTTAAGGAACAAGTACATTTATGCAAAAAAATAAAACTTTACACCAAGTACAACCAAATAATATCAACAGTTTATAACATACCTTCTGCCTATCTGAGATAAAGGTCCATTCTTTCTCTTCAGGTCTCCCTATTACATCAAGCAGATTATCAACAAACCATATCCAGCTATCCTTAGTCTCAGCTTCAACCACAGCCACTGCTAATGGGTACATTTGTTCATTGGCATCCTTCCCAATAGCACTTAAAAGTTGACCACCAAATGGGCCCTTCAAATGGCATCCATCAGGCCCAATTATAGGTCTACAACCAGCCAAAAAATCCCTTGATTGTGCAGCATACACCACAAATATCCTTTGGAAGACAGGGGATGTGCTAAGTGGTGGCCTCTCCACCCTCAATAATGCAGTTGAGCCATGGTTTTGCCTCCTAATCATTTCACAGTAGTCCCATAGCCTCCAATATTGTTGTCTATGGTTGCCCTCAATTGCTTCTAGTGCCCTCTTTTTAGCCCTATAGGCTTGACTATCAGTGACCTCTACCATATGCTCTCTCTTTGCTGCCTTTCTCAAAGCACTAACCTTCCAATTGGGATCATCAATCAACCTATCCATGTACGTTCTTGCTAACCATGCAGATTTGGCATGCCTAAGCCTGTATTGTCTAGGGCAGCTACATGGATGATTGACTAAGCTTTTGATTTGAAATGACTTGGTGTCTTGGAAGTAGCTAGCATGGACTCTCCATCCACATCCATTGGAACAGCTGTCACCCTATCACCATCATTCTTTACAAAGGTAAACTCAGTCCCATTTTGGATGGTATTCTTCCTAAGTGCAGCCCTAAATAACGTAGCATTGGCAAATATCATACCCAACTCAAGGTCTGGCCTTTCCATGTCTCTATCCTCAAAAAATTCAGTAAATTCAACTTTACCCTCTTCATCTGATGAATTATTTGGATTATCCATGTCATCAAACTCAACTTCTTTCCCCTTTCCATGTGATGTACCTTCTCCATAGCTATAGTTACACCCATTCCCACTACCATTCCACTCCCTTTCCTTCAATCTCACAAGTTTATAATGACCCATAAATGTCTCACTCTCCAACCTAGTGCTAATGTACCACTCTCCAACTCATCTCCATTACAAAGTACTCAAGATCACTATCACTAATACTATTTCTAGGACTTATTGCATCATCATCAGCCTCAGTCTCACTCTCATTGTCATCACAATCAATTATGTCATCTTCTAAATTCACCAAGTCAGCACCTTGACCCTCTTCTACCATTGGATTAACCACATAAATACTTATAGTCTTCTTATCATTATGAATAGCAAACATGTCCATAACATCACCATCAGTTTTTATATCCCTCAACCCACCATCTAAATCACAATCTGGAAGCTTATGATATATGTTGCATTTTTCAGAATAACCTAAGTCCTTGATAATGTGCACCATCTCAAAGTATGACATCAAATCTTTGTCCACATCCCTTACAAAGTCAACCTTGGCCCCATTGTGGACCTCAAACACAAATCCTTGATCAGTCATCCTAAACATGAGATTACATATTAAACAAGTACATTTTAGCATGAATTTCATCAATAAAGTAGTATAAATGCTAAATAATCAGATAAACCATATAAGTCAAACACTAAAAAACCAAGGGGACAATCCTTCACCATTCCCATTGATTTTGGTGGATAGAAACAAAAGTAACTGCTTTAATTGCTTTTGGGACCACATCAGACAAAAAAATAAATAGAAATGCTCCTAAAAATTGACTAAACACACTTTTCTAATCATTTAATACTCAACCACTTCTCTAGATCATTGAATACTAAGGCCTGATTGGATGACGTATAAGTTTTGGGTGTATTATTTATGAAGGGGGGATAAGATAGTAAATGGTATTAGTTAAGAAGGGATGACCCACATTGATGTGACATTTATGGAGGGGGGGATAAAATAATACTTGATTTGGATGAAGGATGAATTGATGGTATAAAAAAGAGTGTATAATATAAAAAGCTGTCAAATGACTTATTTGCCCTTATGCAGTATGAAATTAGATTATTCATTATATAATAACAAAATTCAATAAAATTAATTACTTTTCACAATTTAAGGAATAATAATTTAGTTTACAAATAAAAATAATTAATTTAATATTTATAAATAATAAAAAATCAATTTCAGTTTCAATTATATATAATTCAATTTGTCTTTTGTTTAATATGATGAAAAGGTACAAATGTTAAGTTAAAAAGCACCGAATCATTTTTCCTCTTTGGCTCTTTCCTTATTCTTCTTCTTTGTTTTTATCGCCAGAGAGAGATAGAGAGAGAGAGAGAGAGAGAGAGAGAGAGAGAGAGAGAGAGAGAGAGAGAGAGAAAAGAACGGCAGGAGAGAGAGAGAGAAAGAAAGAAAACGGCAGAAGAGAGAAGAAGAAGAAGAAGAAGAAGAAGAAGAAGAAGAAGAAGAAGAAGAAG